>JAZHYW010047947.1:0-24858 GCA_037355805.1 Ixodes ricinus | reverse complement strand
TAATCATTCCAACCGAAGCTTAGCGCTTTCAAACAGTGGCTACAGACAAAGAAGATATAGCTTTGCGCCCTAATCACGTAATCATTCCAACCAAAGCTTAGCGCTTTCCAACAGTGGGTACAGACAAAGAAGCTATAGCTTTGCGCCTAATCAATAATCATTCCAACCGAGGCTTAGCGCTTTCAAACAGTGGCTACAAACAAAGGAGCTATAGCTTTGCGTCTACTTACTAATCATTCTAATCAAAGCTTACCGCTTTCGAACAGTGGCTACCAACATAGGAGTTGTAGCTTTACGTCTACCACTAATCATTCCAACCGAAGCTTAGCGCTTTCAAACAGTGGGTAGAGACAAAGAAGCTATAGCTTTGCGCCTAATCAATAATCATTCCAACCGAAGCTTAGCGTTTCAAACAGTGGGTACAGACAAAGAAGCTATAGCTTGCACCTAATCAATAATCATTCCAGCCGAAGCTTAGCGCTTTCAAACGAGTGGCTACAGAGCAAAGGAGCTATAGCTTTGCGTCTATGCTAATCATTCTAATCCAAGCTTACCGCTTTCGAACAGTGGCTACAAACACAGGAGTTGTAGCTTTACGTCTACCCACTAATCATTCCAATCAAGCAGGCGCTTTCGAACGGTGGCTCCAACAAGAGCTGCAGCTTTGCGCACTCATCATTCCAGCCAAACGCGCTTTCAAACTGTGGGTCCAGGCAAAGAAGCTATAGCTTTGCGCCTAATCAATAATCATTCCAACCGAAGCTTAGCGCTTTCAAACAGTGGGTACAGACAAAGAAGCTATAGCTTTGCACCTAATCAATAATCATTCCAACCGAAGCTTAGCGCTTTCAAACGGTGACTACAAACAAAGGAGCTATAGCTTTGCGTCTACTTACTAATCATTCTAATCAAAGCTTACCTTTCGAACAGTAGCTACAAACATAGGAGTTGTAGCTTTACGTCTACCCACTAATCATTCCAACCAAAGCTTAGCGCTTTCAAACAGTGGGTACAGACAAAGAAGCTATAGCTTTGCGCCTAATCAATAATCATTCCAACCGAAGCTTAGCGCTTTCAAACAGTGGGTACAGACAAAGAAGTTATAGCTTTGCGCCTAAAATCAATAATCATTCCAACCAAAGCTTAGCGCTTTCAAACAGTGGGTACAGACAAAGAGCTATAGCTTTGCGCCTAATCAATAATCATTCCAACCGAAGCTTAGCGCTTTCCAACAGTGGGTACAGACAAAGAAGCTATAGCTTTGCGCCTAATCAATAATCATTCCAACCGAAGCTTAGCGCTTTCAAACAGTGGGTACAGACAAAGAAGCTATAGCTTTGCGCCTAATCAATAATCATTCCAACCAAAGCTTAGCGCTTTCAAACAGTGGCTACAGACAAAGAAGCTATAGCTTTGCGCCTAATCAATAATCATTCCAACCGAAGCTTAGCGCTTTCAAACAGTGGGTACAGACAAAGAAGCTATAGCTTTGCGCCTAATCAATAATCATTCCAACCAAAGCTTAGCGCTTTCAAACAGTGGGTACAGACAAAGAAGCTATAGCTTTGCGCCTAATCAATAATCATTCCAACCGAAGCTTAGCGCTTTCAAACAGTGGGTACAGACAAAGAAGCTATAGCTTTGCGCCTAATCAATAATCATTCCAACCAAAGCTTAGCGCTTTCAAACAGTGGGTACAGACAAAGAAGCTATAGCTTTGCGCCTAATCAATAATCATTCCAACCGAAGCTTAGCGCTTTCAAACAGTGGGTACAGACAAAGAAGCTATAGCTTTGCGCCTAACCAATAATCATTCCAACCAAAGCTTAGCGCTTTCAAAGTGGGTACAGACAAAGAAGCTATAGCTTTGCGCCTAATCAATAATCATTCCAACCAAAGCTTAGCGCTTTCAAACAGTGGGTACAGACAAAGAAGCTATAGCTTATGCGCCTAATCAATAATCATTCCAACCAAAGCTTAGCGCTTTCAAACAGTGGGTACAGACAAAGAAGCTATAGCTTTGCGCCTAATCAATAATCATTCCAACCGAAGCTTAGCGCTTTCAAACAGTGGGTACAGACAAAGAAGTTATAGCTTTGCGCCTAATCAATAATCATTCCAACCGAAGCTTAGCGCTTTCAAACAGTGGGTACAGACAAAGAAGCTATAGCTTTGCGCCTAATCAATAATCATTCCAACCAAAGCTTAGCGCTTTCAAACAGTGGTGCAGACAAAAGCTATAGCTTTGCGCCTAATCAATCATCATTCCAACCGAAGCTTAGCGCTTTCAAACAGTGGGTACAGACAAAGAAGCTATAGCTTTGCGCCTAACCAATAATCATTCCAACCAAAGCAGCGCTTTCAAACAGTGGCTACAGACAAAGAAGCTATAGCTTTGCGCCTAATCAATAATCATTCCAACCGAAGCTTAGCGCTTTCAAACAGTGGGTACAGACAAAGAAGTTATAGCTTTGCGCCTGACCAATAATCATTCCAACCAAAGCTTAGCGCTTTCAAACAGTGGGTACAGACAAAGAAGCTATAGCTTTGCGCCTAATCAATAATCATTCCAACCGAAGCTTAGCGCTTTCAAACAGTGGGTACAGACAAAGAAGCTATAGCTTTGCGCCTAATCAATAATCATTCCAACCGAAGCTTAGCGCTTTCAAACAGTGGGTACAGACAAAGAAGCTATAGCTTGCGTCTACCCTACTAATCATTCCAACCAAAGCTTAAGCGCTTTCGAGACAGTGGGCAAAAACTGCAGTAGGGGCTAGAAAACCCTGATTATCTTTTTTTTTGCAGTCAGTCACGCGTATATTAGTTATTTTAATAAGTTGCACAACCCTGCTATTAATTCGCTCGTGAAAGTTGGTAGCGTCGGTTCAAACGTCAGTGCGCTGTGCGTCGGACTGAAGTTTTGGGGTGTATTGTATGTGACAAGGGTGTGTAAGAACACCCCTTGACACATATAATGTGACATGCCTGACATGTCTCACACGTGTCACACATGCGTGAGAAGCGATTTCTTAAGCGTACTTTGCGACAGCTCCATAAGTAGTTTGAGATCATCCACTTTCATTATTTTTTTTCTTTGCATAGTGCTGTCTCGTTAATATGGACACTCTCATTTCACCGGAAAAATCGTCCATAATGTGGCTCGTCCATAATAACGAGACAAAAATGCACGTACTTTTCCCAGTTCGTCCCCGAAAACGGTGTCCATGTAGCGGGGTATCCATATTAACAGGGCTCATATTACCGAGTCATGACATAACTTTACACGCCTTTTCGCAACAAAAAGCAGAAACAATCCGCCTCAGTGAAATAGTATACAGTATGTTTAGAAGAGCCTCTATATTTATTTTATGCATCACTACCAGATAACGACAAGCCTTCATAGAACAAAAAAAAAAACTCAGTTGCTTAAGTCCTGCAATTTAAAAAATAAAAATCATGAGTGTAATAATTGGTAGAATATAACACCTGTAACGAAGCTGCTTCCATCTTTTTCTTTTTTCTTTTTTGTAAATGGTGTTGGTGCATTTATTTTTATTGCTCTTCTAACGCTGTGAACGTTTGTCCAGCCTCGTGTTTTCACAAATTTATGTCACCAAGGCATTGGGCTCCAAAGCGTTTCGCGTTGCTCACAATGAGGTTTAAACACAAATATTAAATCGCCGATAAAAAATAAATTTAACCAGCGTCTTTCTGATGACGTTGGAAGCCCCGTTCAGACTTCATACGTGGGCGTTGACTGTATACTCATTGCTAATGCGACGCCAGCAGCAACGCGTCACTAACGCAACTGCTTGCTTTCTTTGCCAAGAAGTGTATACGATACAGAGTGACGGAGATAAACACCCAGATCCAGCGGATCCGAGCGTCTGTGGCAGCACCAGCGTCAACCAGACGGTTTGTTTCCTTTTCTTCCTTGTGCATAGAAAATAGCAAGCTTTTTTTTCTTCTTTTGGGAACCTACGTTCGACAAAAATTCTTAGCTTGATACAGCACCACCTAAAGACATCATTTCTGAAAAGTTTTATTAGACTCCGTTCATTGGCTTATCCATACGATTTTTTAAGCCCGAATTGCGCTCGATAACAGTCTGAAGTTTTAGAGCACAAAAAGCTCTTGTTTTTTATACCTACCTAAAATCTGAAATGGAGTTTTAATATTTACTTCTTCAGTGTCACCCTGCATCAAGCAACCCAAATGACAACTTGTCTCAGTTTGAACTTGATTATTTTAGCAAAATTTGAGCCGAGGACACCAGACATAAATCTAGCAAATCGTAGTTTGGTTGGGTCTGGTGCCCTTCCACCACCGTGACTTGGACCTACGTGGCGAAGACTAAAAAAACAAGAGAAATCATGCTGGGCGGTTTAATTTTTCGTTAATGCATCAAATACAATTTTGCACACACAAAAGCTAAAAGAAATAACATTCTAACCTATAACAAAGGGACACCTCTAAACCATTTTTGATTATGGGTGACACTAACATCGATTTACTCACGCACGATATAGTAATGCGCTCGAGTTAAAAATATCTCTTACCCGCCAGTGGTTGTTATAATACCATGGCATTGCACACCCTGGTAACCTTCGAAAATTCTAGTTCAATCGATATATGTATAACCAACCAAATATCGAGTCACATCTGGTGTATTTAGAGTAGATATCAGCGACCACATGCCACTTTTTTGTCTAACATGTTTAATGCGAGATAAACATAGCAGCGGAACGAAATACCTACTGTTATTGAAAAATAAATGACGAATCACTAAAAGATGTTGGTGTCATGATTGGCTACGTTTACATGGATGCGACTGCAGCGCATCGGATCCAGTTAACGAATCGAATCGGTCCATGTAAACAACTCGGATCGGATCGGATCGATCCGATCGATCCGATCCGCTGGGACGGGGTGGTTTGAGTTGGTCAATCACGAATCGAGAGACTCCATGTATACGCTAGCGGATCGAATCGAGTGCTCGAGCGAGGGATTACGGGAGCTTTGGCTCCCGTAATTTCTTCGCTTTCTGGAAGGCAAACCGGACACCTCGGAAGCAACCTGAATGAAGGTCACGAGGTTCGCGTTGTGATCCTTCGACACGAGATGCCGCTACTAGTCGATCCGAATCCATGTAAACGTAGTGGTTGAAGTGGATCCGATTCGCTAACTGGATCCGATGCGCTGCCGTCGCATCCATGTAAACGTAGCCAATGACCAAACTGACTGGGAAAGCGTCCTCTTGGAACGTGGCCCCAATCCTGCGTATAGCAGCTTTGTTATGGTGCTTTCCCCTCATACAAGTAAGTAGATGTAAAAATAAAGTACGAAAACCCTGGATCACCAATCGATTATACAACCGAATTAAGAGAAAGGATAAGAAGTACTATGATTTTCTTAAGTGTCGAGACCGAGACCTACTCACCGAATTTAAGTAATTTAGAAATAAATTAACCTCCGATCGTAAAAATGCGAAATCTAAGTATTATCTGAACCTATTTTCAAGAATATACAATGACCCACGAAGGATATGAGAAATTGTAAACACAATCACCGATAGAAAAATCCGTATTGAAGAAACACAAAGTGACTGTTGGTGGCAAAAACGTGAGCCGCCAGGAACCATCAAATTTAACGAATATGCATTTCGTAGACGATGGCTTACCTACAACACACGAAAATAATTTGCAATGTTACGTCAGAGAGGCCGTGACTTTCGTATCAAACATAATAATGTTATTACCAACAACACCATACGAAGTAAAGAGGCTCATTAATAAAGTTAAAAATTATGCTGCAGCAGGCGTTGACGATTTGAAACCCCTGCCTGTCAATATGTCTCGAAAAAAAAATGTTATATTTTGTCGTATATTATTAATCGTAGTTTAAAAATTGGGGTATTTCCTGGTGAACTAAAAATAGCGACAGTAACTCCCGTTTGCAAGGGAGGAGGACAACACATTGTATGGAATTATAGACCAATCTCGGTTTTGTCTTCTTTTTTTTAATAATTTTATATTTCTTATTTATGTGAACGATGTCACAACTATTATGGAATCCTCGGAACTTGTCATGTATGCAGACAATACTAACGCATTTTTTTCTTCAACTCCAAAATCGTCTTTAGAAACCATGGCAAATAGTATCTTGCCAATTTATCAGTGTGGCTCCAATATAACGAATTGCTACTAAACGTTAAAAAGTATATAGTTTTCTCTCCTACAGATGAATGCGACAACAGTAATATGGTAATATACTTCAAAAACTAAGTAATAAAAGAAGTTACTGAAGAAAAATTTATTGGGGCAATGGTTAAATCAGTGGCGTCACGAGGGTCAGCGGCATCCGGGGTGGCAGCCCGCCACGACACCCCCCCCCCCCTCCCTCCCCGCTCTCGCGTGACCCGCCGCGACTCCCCCCCCCTGCCCTCTTCCGCTCTCCGCGTGCGTGGCTGGCGTGGCCCGGCGCGACCCCCCCCCCCCCCCCCCGCTCTCGTGGCCCGCCGCGACAACACCCCCTGAGCGCTGCACCCGGTAATCTACAATTCCCTAATAGGGAATTGTAGTAGACCGTTTTCTCCTCCGCTACGTTATCCCTGAAGAAAACGCCGCACCTGCGCATGCCCGCCGCCAGCCTTATCTGCATAGTTCAGGTCGTGTGGGGAGACTGAGCGCATCCGGCGTTATGCGGGCCGCGGAAACGGTCTACCATTCCCCAATAGGGAATTGTAGTAGACCGTTTCCGCAGCCCGCTAAGCACTCCGGATAGCGCCCCGCAATCCGCCACACGACCTTGAATCCATGCAGAGAAGGCTGGCGGCGCGCTCACGCCGCGCAGCTGCGCTGTTTTCTTCGGGGATACCGTAGCGGAGGAGAAAAACGATATACTACAACTCCCTATTGTCTTGCTCGCTTTCTAGCGTAAACGGTGAGCGCCCGTTCACACTCTTGCGACCGACTTCGACCGAGAGAGACCAGATCTGTTAAAACTTCTTAAATTATCATTTCTGGCGCCATCTATGCGGTGATCGTGGAACTGCATTTCACAAGAGCGACGGTTTTGCGGCATTTTCGAGGTCGAATGTGCGTAATACCTATGAGAAAGGCTCGTTTATAACGTTTCCAAAAGTTTTTCGAGACAAAAAAGAAAGGATAATGCGCGGGAGAAATAGAAAATATGCCGGACCGTCAAGTTTACACTGCAACCCGATAGATGGCGCCACTGTGTCCTCTGGTTTAAAAGGGACACTGACACCCCCCAAAAAATTTTTTTCATTTTTTGCCAGGCGCTTCATTATGGTGTCGGAGGACTACCCAATTAATATTTTGCAACAGAGTAGCGTATTTTTTTAATAAAGCCAAAAAACGCAACTGCGCGAAACCGAAACCGAAACGGAGGAGTGGAGAGGATAGCGGGAGCGGCGGAAGTCACGTGGCTTACACCCGACCGTGCGCTTTTTTTTTCTCTTTTTTTTCCCTCGGCGTAGCAGACGACATGCGGCGTTAGCGGGCACTGTTTGCGATTCTTTTGCAGTTATGTTTGCTCTGCTCGCTGTTCTGTTCTGATGAGTTGTTTTGTACATTGAGGAGTTGGAGATGAGTAGCGAGTGCCCGTGGTTAATTTTCATGATCGGCTCCGAAAAGAATACACCCAAGATGTTGCGTGAAGAGCTGGCTCACACGTCCTGCGTCCGAAAAAAAAGTGGCATTGTGCGACAGAGTTTCCGAAATATCAACGGGATCGGGACCAATGGCTGGCTGCAATTCCTGTAGAACATTTACAGGCACCTCGGAAAGTGGACGCTACCTCTTTGCATTTTGTGGAAAGTGATTACGTTGAGTTCGCAGGTGTCAAAAAGGAAATCCCATCCCCATTTAATTCAGCGACGTTTCGTCCACAACATTTGTTTGTTAATTTTTGTTTGTTTCTTCAGTGATAATTGTAAAAAGAAAGAAATGTAAAGATCGAAAAATGTTTGAAAAAAAAAAAAAGAAGTGCCATCACCGGGGATCGAACCCGGTCCTGCCGCGTGTGGAGCGGACGTCGTACCCACTGAGCTACGGGGGGATCACGTGATAGGGGGATCTCTTTCCTTAGTAATACTTCAGCCGGTAAATTGTAAGTTGGAAAGTTTGCTGCCGATTTTCCTCCAGCAAAAGCACTCCCGGGTCGAAGTCGGGAAGCACCACGTATTGGCGACATTCGCACCTAGTAAAGAAATCGCACGCGTGCATATTCAACTCGAAGTAGACGCGTCGCGCTTGAAGTTTGCGCGAGCGATGTCTTCAGCCACGAGAAGGGAGCGACGGCTCGGCGACGTCTTCGTGCAAATCGGCTTGGTGGTCGGGCGTGTCGTACGGGATGAATACCGATTCTTTTGATCAGTCCCAAATTTCTCTTTTAAAGGCAGACAGAATTCGCCGGTACCGCGAGCGACAGTTCTGAAGTAGAGGTCCCGCGCCCGTCGTCCGCTGCCATCGCCGTCCCCGCGAGTCCCACGATACGCGAAACGACGCACGCACAGAATGCTTCCGGTTCTCTGTGGAACTTTTTTTTCAATCAACGTATTTGCAGCTTTTTAGAAGCCACAAAAAATGGGTTTCATATTTTTTTTTATTTTTAATATTGAGTGTGTGCTTTCAGTGACCAACGACTTTCATTAAATTTGGTAGTCGCATCGATAACTTCGAAAACGGCCCGTGACCACGGAAAAGAGAGTGAGCGAGACTCGAACCGGCCAGTTCTTGATCGGCGGTTTTCGGGCGGAAAGAAACCGAATTTCGAGTCGCAAATTGTGTTTTGGGTAGTTGGGCTCTCATATGTCATGTACAACTAAAAACCTCGGCGAGCATAAACACCCTGTCAGTGTCCCTTTAAGTCGTAAGAGTGTGAACGGGCCTTTAAAGGTACACGGTAAAGTGTAATGATGCTGTTTCATTTCTATGTCGTGCAGTATTTCGGTTGTGGGCTTCACGGTTTCTGCTCTGTAAAAGGGTCCCTTAACTGTTTTCTTTGAAGAACTTTGGGACCCCCGTCTGAATAAGTCTAATTATCTAACATCTTGTTTACAAATAAAAACACATTTTGACTTGGATTCTAATTATGTTCGCTGCACTGGCCTTGTTCCATATTGTATGTTTTCAGTCATTGTTTAGAAGCCTGTCCTACAACGCCTTCCTTGAGAAGGCAGTAGTATCTGTAAATAAATAAATAAATAAATAAATAAATATAAAATACAAAACCTGATACCCTTGTGGCTCAAAAAAAATATACATATATAGATATTAACAATTGCTTTACTACAAACTCATTTACTGTATTTTAGTATGGGACATAACATCGATAACAAATTATAGAAAATTGCTTGTCTTACAAAAAAATATTATTAATATTTGAGAATTACAAGGGGAAGCCTAGAGACCTTCCTACCGATCCGCCTTTCGACAAATATTACCTACTGAAGGCAAATCAAATGTATTATTTTTTAATTAACACAGTCAGAAACTAGTCGAAACTCTGCCAGAAACAACAAGTTACAACTTTGAGGCATACAACCAGACGATCACCAAAAGTCCGTACAATTCCGGAAAGCAAACAAAAAAAAATGTCAGGTCTCAAACACTCTAAATAACATAAAAAATCAAAATTAACTTTAATTTCAATTTCGTGCAATTTAAAAAAATGTAAGGGCACTTTTGGTGAGCAGTGGCATTGCTTTTTTCTTTCATATTTACTATTTATGTGTTTTTCATGAGTTCTAACCATTATATGTCTTTTGTTTACACTTGCTATATTTTTAAGATAGAGTTTTTTGGGTATTCAGGGCTTATGTTAAAAAGCTTTGAGTGTTGTGTATATTTTTTCATTGTATAGTTTATGTAGAATGTTATATACTTTTCTGAAGTGTGTGTATCTCTTTGTCGTAACTTGTTGTTTGTTTTTTTTTTGTACAAAAAGATGTGCAACGCTCGTCGAGAACTGTAAAGAGGGCGGAACCTAGTCGCCGCCCCCCCCCCCCACCACCACGTTTTCCCGGTGAAATCGGGAAAATAACAAATAAATAAAGAAAGAACTTGTGCTCAACGCATGCACATGAACGCTAACGTTATGTGCGTGCGTCGACTAAGCCAACGCGTGCATAACGCTTACCTGCCCGACTCACTCGACCTATCCTGAATCCAGCACCACAGTCCATGGCTGTGTTCCAAAATTCTACTCTGATCCGACTCCGGAGTAAAGGTTTCGCACGATGGCGTTCCAAAACTGCCTCGAGCTTACTCGATGACGTCAGAACTCGCGTTCCAGAAGCGGGCTGTTTCCCCGGAGTAATTACTCACGCTACCCTCCTCGATCGGGGGTAACGTCCGGATTTCAAATCGAGTAAATACGTCATTACGTGATCTGTTCGCTCGTCTGCTTTTTCGGCGCCGACAGCCGTCGAAGCTCGCTTGCTCCGCTGGTTTTGTGGCGGACGTTCAGAAGTCGACCGACACGAGGTGCGGTATTTGTGGTTATTGGCAATTTGCTGGTTTTAACGCCCGAGGTGACGGCGTTACTAATCCAGACCACGGTGTTATCCAGACCGTGCACCTTCCCCCGGGAAGGCATGCTTGTTATTATCAGAGTGCGAGCGTAAACAGCAGCTTCTCCGCATCCTCGTCCGGCGTTGGAGAGATTGCCGTATTCTCACGTTCAAGGCTGAAAATGTTTGAACGCAGTAAATGATAAGGTAGTATCTTTGTTTCCCCCAGAGTGTGTGCGTAAGGGGGATAACAACGTAAAGCAGTGATGGCTTTTGCGATTTTATTGTAATCATATTCGCGTCAAAGCGAACGTAAGTTACATATCATTCTTGAGAAAGCACCCTCGCGCTGTACCGCGCTACACCATGTGGAATCAATTTCTGCAAAACATAATCGGTGCAAATTACAATGCGTGGAATATGCGTTTTGAGGGCATCGTGACTGAATGACAGCGATCGCGCTGATTAATAAAAACAAATTTGTGATGTCTAACTGCGCGAAGTAGAATCATTTTGTTATCAATATACAGCTCAAAAGGAAAGGGTGGTGAAAGGAGCTGGCGGATCCACCACCTCACAAAACACCGCGTCGTCATTAATATTATCGTCTCTTCGAGTGCTTTCGTGATCAAAAGAGACCGTCTGCTATTTTTCGCCGCCATCGCTGCTGTGTTTTCCTTTTGCCCGTAGCCAAGACGAAGCCAATCCGCATAGTATCCAGGTGATTATCCCGGCCGTTCAAAATCAGGTCGCGGATCGTTTACTCGTAGATGTCGTGGTACATGACGTGGAGGCAGGTTGCTCGGAGCCTTTGCTCAGGCCCGCTGACGTCACCAAAGACGTCACAAAAAGTAACTTCCTTCCACGCTGGGCCGTTCAATCGAAGTGAGACAACAGTCCTCTTCCCGGAAATTTACCTCCTCGTAGGAAACGTGGTTTTAGAAGCCCAATAGACACAAAATCGCCAAAATGGTAAGTTATTTTGATTCATGCTGCTTCGAGGGGTCACGCGGAATACCTAGGGTTCGCTCGAGATCGTTCACTGGCGATCTGTGCCGATGGGAAGTGCGCTGATTCCTTTGAATGTTGTTTGACAAACCGGCCCTTCCATATTGACGTGTTCGGACATTTTGGACGGCCTAACGACGCAGTAATGCATTCCTTTTCTGGAAATTCGGGCGTAATAACGAGTCAGTGATGCTCAGAATAGCACGTATTTATTTTATGATAGAATCTTAGCATCTTCGTAACAGGCGCAAGGACACGTCGATCTGTTAGTTACAGACATCTCCGACTTGGCGTTCAACGGGAGCTGCACGGAAGAGCGGCATTCGAAAACGGTTCTTCTCTGTAACCTCACGCGAGCTGGTACGGGCGGATCACTGATCTCTATTGTAGTAGGCTGGATAGCGGATCGAGGGGTCGAGCTGCACCACCGCCGGCCGTCGCTGACACCAGCTAAGGCACCGGACTCTGGGAGAAACGGGGAAAACTGCAATTTCTTGCTTTAGTAGGCTGTTCTAGACGAAACTTTTAACGTGTTTCCGGTTTCCGGGAATACCAGTTGATATACTTATACTGGGTGCAAATATCAAAAGCGTTAGAATACCATTTTTTGTTTTTTGTTTTTATAAATGTTTTGTGGTTGATGGTCGAGGGTTGCGACTTCGTTGGGCTTAAACTGTGATGCGGTTCAATGAGACAAGGGTTGCCAAGAGTCAATGTAAAGTCGTTCGTGATCTCGAAGTCATCAGAGCTTAGCAGACGATATGTTTAGAAAGACTTTTACTGGGAACATTCGCATCGTTTCAAGCGCTTGTACAGAGCACTTCTGGTGCAAGGTTTTGCTTTGAACTGCAGTGAGGGCTTCTGTGACCAACTAAAACTCGGAGCGTGTCGTTCATTAATTGAACGTGTCATTTATTTAGCAACTGAAGCAAGCGACGCCGGCACAGTCGGTGGTGCTCCGGAACATTTTACTTTTTTAATCGGCGTTTGAACACTTGACGAATACCGATTCAATCTCCAAACACCCGATATAACGATCGCAGCACATCATAAGATTCTCGCCTTAGAGCACCGCACACTGGCTTCAGTATTCATACTTTTATGTGTTTATTCCCATGGACTTGCGTGTGTAGGGGGTATAGACGTTTGCAACCAGCCATGCTTCAGGAGCTAGTCTGGCCACCGCGGATGGACAACGCTTTGTCTAGGCGCCAGTCTGGAAACCATGGGTATGTCTCAGCAATACTTGACTATCAGGCGATCTGTTCTCACACCCAACGTTACTAGATCCAACACAGTTGTGGAGCCTCACGCATCCCGAGGGGGGTTCCTTTGCGTGAGCGCCTGTCAGAGTAGCGCGCGCTCCCGCACAATACTCGCTATCATCATCATTGACGAGCGCGGTTCTGGCCTTTCTTATGGATAACAGCAGCAGACAACTTTCAAATTGTTTCTGCTGCTGTTGGTAGTCGCCTTTTTACTTTTTACTGGCAAAAGGGCAAAAACTAACCCAAAACCATGCTGAACCTCGAGAGGAGTCGGGACTCAAAAGCATCCGACGGAGCAGTAGCAGACGAAAACGCGTGGATTAATGCGCCGGCAGCGCCACCTGGCTGCCAAAAAAATCCAGACACGGTTTCGGACCCCCCTTTAATGTACAGCGTTTATGGGAAGTTCCATAACTGAGTTGATCTAGTAACGGTGCTCACACCAGCAGCAAGAGAGGCAGCGCCCAGAGGCCGCACTTGCAAACGTCTATTCACTGGATGCCATGTTTGAGAGTCTCTGTTTGGAGTGTATGCTCAGAGCGAGCTCAAATTAATAGGCTGCTAAGACCGACAATCTTGATGGTGCGGAATGCACGTTGCAGGAGAACTGTTGAAGCTCACCATCAGCACGCGTTCAGCATTCACGCTTACAGCTATGGTTGCCAGTGGATACTCCCTATTGCCTGATGTGAAGCAATGGCCGCTGGCGGTGCCACTGACGGGCTCTCTATCTGCGATCCAGCCTGCTACAATAAGATCAGTGGGGCGGATAGCATTCCTAGAGCCACCAGCATCATTGCCTCCATGAGCAGCGAAGAAAGACCGTTTTCGAAAGACGCAATTTTTGCTCCGACTTCTGCGCAAATGTTGTGCTTACCATAGAAACCATGAAACAATTCATTTCCACTACAGGTAATGCGCGTCCAACGTTTACCAGTTCTGCCGCTTCTGTAAATAGGGCGGGCTGGTAGTGTAGCGATTGGCCGCCGTGTGCACATGTCATGAAAGGGCACTAGGCGTTTTAGGAAGCTTGTCAACTGACTGTGATCTAGTAACGTTGAATTCTCCCTCATTTCGCTATCTCAAAACAAACAAAAAGTATATAAACGCCAGGCCGCCCACTTGCACGCGAAGTGGAATGCTCCCGAAAATAACTCTTTTTCAACTAAGAAGCTAGTATCGTATGTATTGAAACAACCCCCGCTTGTTTTGGCAAATCCGCTCGGAATTCTCTGTCTGGGAGCACCTCCGTGTCAACTTCACTTCGCTCGATTCTTTTGGGCCGATATTTGATCGACGGAGTAGCCCTCAAAAACTTGTCTTAATTGCTCATGTGAAACTAAGGACTAAAATAAGCTCAATGTGACCACAATTGAACCACTACACTGCGAGCGGTACGTCGTCGCATATCTTGCTCTGACGCTCCAATTGGCTCGGTGGGGCCGTAGCTTTCAGCATTCACAAAGTTATGCCTAAACAGAATATATTTGGGTCTCGTTTTCGGAGCATTGCGCGTTGTGCTGACACGTGCCCTGCCTCCAGCATGCGCTCGTCGCCCTTCTCCGTGCTTTCGACCGCACGTGTGCACCCGAAGTACACGAGGCGCCAAAGTGGCGTCGAAGGTAGAAACCTTGTGCCGAAGGCGGGAGGACCGAAAAAGATTTCTTTGCTGTTCTCATCCTGTCAGTGCGGCCGGAGGCCAAGAAGAGGCGGCTTTGGGCGAGACATTTTACCGAGCACAAGCACTGTATCACGTTTCCGGCAGGGCACTCAAACATTTAAGCTCTAGAACGGGTCCAGCGGTTGCAGCCGTGGGCCGGCTCAGAGTTGCGTGTTTCACGTAAGATGGCGCTGCCAGCTCAGCATTCTTAACTTCGGCTATGGTGGTACTGCGGCGTGACAGTTGCACTCCCAAGTTCGTAGGCGACGAACTTTGCGGTGAAAATGCTCGCTTACACCTACGTTACACGGAAAGGTAGTGTAGGGCTCTTAAATCGCTCATATGAACGTGGCCCGAATTGCACAGAACGGATTTAACCTTGTACTGCTGTTCAAAGTTGCCTATCCAGATAACAGCCATTTTGATGGGCGCCAGCGGGTCCCTTATACATTAGTCTGCGTCTGTGCAGAGGGTGCGGTGATGTCAGAGTGCCAAGCTCCTATTGGAAGGATAATGGTTTTGGCAGTGATGACGCTTAAGACAAGGACAAAAGGGGAGATTAGACAGCACGGAGCGCTCCGTGTTGTCTAGTCTCCCCTTTTGTCCTTGTCTTAACCCTCAACGCCGCTCGCCATTTATCGTGGAAAACATTTTCCTCCGCAAACTCGGTTGTGTGAATAAAATTTGCACTAAGATTTGCTCCTGCAAACTCTGGTGGCGATATGTAAGAGTATACCATTCCGCTCAAATTGATCAAACGACTCCATATACCATATATTCCCGAAAAACAACAACAGTGTTTTACGTGTGTGCACATTTGTGTACATGGCGTTTGAAAGGGTTCAGCGCCATCATGTCGTCAAATTCCCAGTACCAACTAGCCTCAACAATCTGCATTGATAATGGTTAGACACAAAGGTCCGCTGTGTCCCTCCAATCATAACAAGCAAGACGGTCGTCTGCTTTCCTTGAAGAGGGAGGAGTGGTGGCATCGGTCTCAGGCATTCGGGTCCCCAACACCGGTGCCCGTCTGCTGTAGTCCCAGCAATGGCTGTTTTACCTTTTCTGCGTCTTTCGGTAATCCACCGGCTTCTTCACGAACGAGGATTTCACCTTCGAACAAGGGTAAATAAAATGCCTTAAAAGGTACTCTTTTTTTGTTTTTTTTTTGTTTTGTTAACGATTGAGTGCTAGGTTTGCTTCGATCAAACAAGGAATATGCTGGTGCCTATTCCCCGCTGCCCCCACCGCCGAAGAGCAAAGAACAGCGGCAGGGGCGGATATTCGTCGCACACATGATCGCTCCCTCTCTCATGTGCGAAGAGGCACTTTTCCGCGGGATTGCTGTCCGTATAGGTTGTGAAAGATGTGCATAGGGCGAAGGAGGTGACGGCGGTCTCATTTCAGAAACCGCTGATGCTGCACGGCCACGAGAGGGCCATCACTCAGATCCAAGTACAACCGGGAAGGGGATCTGCTCTTCTCGTGCGCCAAGGACCACACGCCCAACGTGTACTACTCCCTCAACGGGGAGCGTCTGGGAAACTTCCACGGCCATTCGGGTGCCGTCTGGTGCATCGACGTCAACTGTATCCTTGGTGTGGCGATGCATGCGTGTCGCGTCACGCTCTGGCTTTTACCGAGGCAGCGCGACTGTAGCACGCGACTGTGAGCTGCAGCTGTGGTCGCGACTAACGTTTGGGGATGTCGCGGGCTTTTCTTTGGCTGGTTCTTTTACCTGGCAAGGGCTGGGCTTTTTGCCCCGGGTGGTTCGCTTCGTGCACTTTTCCCTTGGCTCCAATGGTCAGGGGATTCAACTAAGAGTCATCTCGGGCGCCGGTGACAACACTTGCCGTGTGTGGGACCTAGAAAGAGGTGGGTGGGCCCATGAATTCTTTCTTTATTTTGTTTTCATTCCCTCTTTATTAAGACGACGTTAGGAGTGGCTGTAGCGTCGCCTGTTACTGATGCTAGCGCCGACATTTTCTGCAGGAGTGAACATCAACACGATTGACACGGCAACGGCAGTCGGGACATGCATGTTCTCGTTCAGCGGACGGATGCTCATGTACAGCACGGACAAGTCCATGGGGCAGCTTCTGCGAGATCCACATTGTAGACACGGCTGACAAGAGGCAAATGGGTGTGTGTCGCAGTTGTATTTCTGCATTTCATTTGTCTTCGGGACCCATAAGAATTCATTGATTCTTTCACACAAAGTGATAAAATATGCTGTCAAGAGAACATGCAATTAATTTTTCAGCGCATAATTGGACATTTGCCAGAAGAAAAAAATCAGCAGAACCCATCCTTTGGGAATGATTACCGTATTTACTCGCACAATGAACGCACTCGCGTAATGAACGCACCCCCCAAGTCGGCTCTCAAAATTTCGACTTTTTTTTTCACTCGCGTAATAAACGCACCCCCAACTCGGACGTCAAAATTTTGACCCCCTCCCCCCACGCGCGCGAAATGAACGCACTTTTCTATCCTGGTGCAGCGAGGTCGCGAATGCATGGGCAGCGTGAGCGAACAAAACGCCTTGTAAAAGGCGTTAAAAAAATAAAAAGATCCAACGGAAGCAAAAAAAAAAGCATTAAAAAGAGCTCTTTTTTTTTTTTGCACAGCGCAGTCTGGATTTTGGGTCGCGCGCCGTGCGCAAAGAGTTAAGAAAGAGAAGCGGAGAAGCCCTCGCCTAAGCAAAGCGAAACAAAACAGCTTGCGAAAGGCGGCAAAAAAAAAAAAATCCACGGAACCTAGAGAAAAACAAAACAAAGAGGAACTTTTTTTTTCTTTTTTTTGCACAGCGCAGTTTGGTTTTGGGGTCGCGCGTCACGCAAGAAGTTAGGAAAGAGAAGCGGTGAAGCCCTCGCCAAAGCAAAGCGAAACAGCTTGCGAAAGACGGCAAACAAACAAAAAAAAAAAACAATCCACGGATTTAAGAAAAGAAAAAACATAAAGAGCTTTTTTTTCTTTTTTTTGCACAACGCAGTTTGGTTCCAGGGTCGCGCGCCGCGCGCAAGGAGATAAGAAAGAAAAGCGGAGAAGCCCTCGCCTAAGCAAAGCGCACATAAGGAAGATCCTGCCCTCGCCTGCCTCCTCCTCGCACTTTGGAAAGAGAAGCGAGGAGCCCTCGAAATGAACGCACTTTTCTATCCTGGTGCAGCGAGGTCGCGAATGCATGGGCAGGGTGGGCAAACAAAACAACTTGCGAAAGGCGGGAAAAAAAAAAACACGGAAGCAAAAAAAAAACATTGAGAGGAGCTTTTTTTTTTTTTTTGCGCATCGCAGTTTGGTTTTGGAGTCGCCGCGCCGCGCGCAAAGAGATAAGAAGTTACGTCGATTTTTGCGGGATAAAAGGTCCGTTCATTGTGCCAGTAAATAAGGACGCAAAAATTTTACCTCGCGTAATGAACGCACCCCCCAACTTTGCCTCGATTTTTCGGGAAAAAAAGTGCGTTCATTCTGCGAGTAAATACGGTATGCGCGTTCGTCAGGTGGCCGGCACACTCTAGATACGCCAGCCCACTCTTGAGGCGATTCTAAATTTGTTGACACTTTCACAGCCCTGCGCACGATCTCCGCAGCCCAGCACGTGCGTTTGTGTCACTTAGGAAGGCGAGCAAAGCACGCGCCATACGCACAAACACTCAAAATGGTACCGACCAGACTTTCTGGCGTCTCAGCTGGTCTCAACCAACGGTACTTCTAAACGGCTGTTTATATCTTTACCACTAGGACGCGCTTTACAGCGCTGTCACAGCTGGCCGGTGCGCGCCGCTCATGCACGAGGGCTACATCCGCTCTCGTGAGGCTGAGCAGCGGCCGCTACATCACCCTCTCCCGAGCGCGGGAGAGGAGTGAGCTCAGCGGCCGTGGCTCAGCCTCACGCAGAGCGGAATGAGCCCTCGTGCATGGAACGCGCGCGCACCGGTAGCTGTGACAGCGCTGTAAAGCGCGTCCTGTGGTAAAGATATAAACAACCGTTTGAGAGTGCGTTGAATGACTGCCTTCATAGCTCTGTGGTTAGCGCGTCTGCCTGCTGATCAAAGGGTCAACGGTTCGAATCCCAGCCGGCGCCGGTCTTTTTTATTTATTTATCGACCTGCGGCGTAAGAGGTTAGATAGCCAGATAGATAGATAGATAGATAGATAGATACATAGACGAAAAGTGCGTGAAGTATCCAAAGAATGCTATTCGCATTAAAAAAAATTAGGTGAAACGAAAACCAGATTACTAGCGCAAAGAAATGTGACTTGAGCGACTCCGAAAGTCGCTTGAGTAGTTTCACCTCACACAACTATATGCTGAAGGCTTCCTTAAATGGGTTAGGACATGAGAATCAAACAATTAGATTATTATTGAAATGCAGTGGTCATAGGCTGCTTAGTATATACACCAAGTTTTGCCACTGTTACAGCTCTAGTAATTGCAGTAATCAATTTACGAATGTTGAACATTTTTATCTGGCGACCAATCAGTCATATCATGGTGCCGATAAACCACCTGATCATGATCTGTAGTTGAATGTTCTCTCCATCCTAGGCACCCCCGAGCTCGCCTCGCCACGGTACAATCGCACCCTCTCGCGCTACTCGGCTACTCCAACACTATTCTTACTCTTGTCCCCTTGCCCTTGACCTTCCAACTAGCACGGCAACGCACGGACAATGGCGAGTTCGTCCGTGATGATCTCCTCTCTCGTCGCTGGAGCTGGTCGCCAGCAGGTCGAAGTCAGAATGACCTGCTTCCAACACCTCGATGACAATCGCTCTCATCACTGCTGGGATCAGTGTCGAAGACTCCGACGACGCGAGCGATGCTGTAGACGTCGTTGTCTCCGAAACCGCATGCTCGAAACGCGGAAGTTAAAGGAGTAAGCTGAAGCGCGAGACGCCGAGGGAGTCAAGTCCGCGAGTGCATGCAAGGGCAAGCCACGCCACCAGGGACGGTGTGCAAAGTGTGTCGCTGACCCACCAAACGTGGCGGCCTTCCCAAACGGGGTGTATCCAGGGGTCCCATGGATACACCCCAAAACAAATTTAGCTAAGATATAGAAGCGTACAGTGGGTCCCAGCTGTAGAGTTGCCTCATATTTTATTTTTTGTGCCTCCTAGCCCCTTTGGGTCATCGTGTTCTTGGCATTCAGGCTGTCAAGAGGTCACGTTTCGTGGATTCTGTTTGTTTTATCAACGAGAGGCGTGCCTCAACGGCCTACCACTTGCGGAATATTCGGAGTTTGGTGTCGCTATCGCACGTGGCTCGGGAGAAAGGGTGGGGTTGAGCGGCCGTCGTCATGCGGAGAAAGATATAAATTTGGGTAGTCACAAATGTTTTTTTCCAGATTGTCAAACCTTTCTAGATTGTGTTCCGCAAAAATCTGGGCCGCTAAAATGGACGTTTGTTTGTCGCAGAGGGCCACGACTCGGCTCTGGTGATCCCCGTGAATGGGAGCAAAGTGACCAGTGCCCTCTGGTGGCACTACGACGACGGAATCCTCTCTGCCCACGAGGATGGTACCGTCTCCATCTGGGACATCAAGGTACCAAATGCTTCTTTGTTAGTTTCTTAGTTTGTTCACTCGTTCGCTGTCAAGGTACTGTAGTGACTGACAGGATGAGGGCGGCCGCGCATCTCTTTACGATTCCAGTCCTCCAGCGTGTGCTCGTGGCCTTCTGTCATACTTGGGCTGCACATGCACGCTCAGGGCCCATGAGATGCCCAGCAGTTATCGAAGGTGGGAACCATGCGCTGGAGGCAGTACTACTGAAAGGTCTCCCTTCCATTCACGCCCTGTCAATAACTGTACCGTAAAGTTCCGAAAGAACGCCTACCCAAAATGAAGAGATCAATGGTGAAAGCCATGGGGGGGCTACCTTTGGGGATGCTACTGCAAAACTATCAGAAATTAATGATAAACACCTTGGCACCGGCCACAAACCACCTGACACGGGAACCAATAAAGAAGATTGCGGACACTGCGACTTCGTGTTTCACGATGCGATAAACACGCTGGGAATTCGCTACGAACTCCTGTGTTACGGGAAAGGATACCGCAGGTTGCAGACGCAGCAGATTTCGCGGTGCGAAGGACCTGCAGAAACCCGCCGAGAACTCTCATCTCAGGAGAACGGATACCACAAATTGCGGACGTGGCAGATTCAAGTTGTTATGGTGCAATAAACACGCGGCAGTTCGCTACAAACCTATTTGTCGCAGGAACTGATATCACACGCGCAGATCGCGGGTGAAAACGCGGGAATCCACTACAAACTCGTATGTTACGGGAACAAATACCGCAGATCGACAAACGCAGTACAATCATATTTTACGATGCAATATACATGTTGGACCAACTCGCGTGTTAAGGGAATCGATATCGCGTGCGTAGATCGCGGACAAAAACGCAGAAATCCGCTAGAAACTCGCATGTCACGGGCACAAATGCTGCAGATAGCGAATGCAGCAGAATCATACACGATGCAGTATACATGCGGGACCAATCGCGTGTTGGCTGAATCGGCGCAGGCACGCGAAGATCCCGGAAATCCTCTAGAAACTATCATGTCACGGGAACGGATGCCACAGATCACGGACGCAGTAGGTTTGCATTTCACTATGCAACATACACGCGGGAACAACTCGCGTGTTACGGGAGCCGATATCGCACACGCAGATAGCGGACAAAAACACGGGAACCCGCTATGAACTTGCTTATCAGAAGTACCGGTACAGCAGACGGCTCAGCGGATGCAATTCTCCGTCGGACATCGCGTGACGTCTGACAGGGAATTGGGGTGGCCGACGTTTCGGAATTTTTATGTTACAGATGTTTAGCCATAAAACGGGATGGGCGATCTCTCGGAAGCAGGCATTCTCTCAAAACTTTAAAATAGTTTTTCTTTTTCTTTGTTTTTATGTTTTGCTAGTGGATTTTGCAACCCGACGGGCTGTTGCTTTGTGCAGGCGTGCCGCATTAAGTGAACGATTGAAGTCTATAGTGTTACTAGACTTTCCTTTTCTGCGCTAAACACTTTGCCCCTGTCGGACAACCGCGTTGCGGTGTGTTTGTGCGTGGGGCATGAAGTACGGCGAGACAAGTTTTGATCGGCTGCTCGTCGTGAAGCTGCGGGATAGTAATCAAACACGCTGAATTACTAAAGTCCGTTGCAACTCAAGAAGGTGGGGGTGAGGGAAAGGAAGGCTGGGGAGGAGGAAGCAGACGGGATGCTGGAGAGAGGAGGAGGTTCTCCCTCTCCTCTCCAGCATTCCGTCTGCTTCCTCCCCCTGACCTTCCTTTCCCTTTGCCTACCTTCTTGAGTTTTTTTTTTTTAGTTTGAGTGTCTTTAGGGCTTATGGGGCATTACAGAAAGGGCGGGTAGATGGAGTAAATGTATTCAACAGTGGTACAATATGCAGTAAGAAAAACATTAAACAAGGGCAGGATTAGAAAAATATTTGGTTATGGCTGATTTAAATGATGACGAATCTTTAATGGAGGCAATGGAGGGAGGACCTGGTTCCACTCTGAGCTGGTTTTGGTGAGGAAAGAATCAAAAAACGTATTTGTGCTGCAGTAAGGAATGGCAGCTTTGAACTGGTGATCCATGCGGGATGAGAGGTATGAAGGCTGCGAAATAAGTTCCTGTTTCAAAGATGGGTTATAAAAGAAAATTTTATGAAAGAGAGAGAGAGACGTGAAATTTTTCTTTTGAATTAATAGATCAGGAAGGCCAAGAATAGATTTCATTGACGAAACGCTAGGCAAGACGCAAATAGGTAGAAATAAAGCGCGCTGATCGATTCTGAACAGATTCAATTGCATCAATGAGAGTACGTTGAGCCGGGTCCCATATACTTGGCGCGTATTCTAGCTTTGGGCGGATGAGTGTCCGATATAAGAGTAGCCTGAGAGAGGAGGGTACTTGGGCAAAATTATGACACAAGTAGTCGAAGGTGCGATTTGCATTGATAATGATGTAGTGGACGTGGAGTTGCAACGGACTATAGCATTAAACCTTAATAATTGGTCTGGCTAAAGATCCGGTCACCAAATAACACTCTTGTGCCTAATCTCCCTAACTGAATTAAATGGGGGCAAGTTGGTTCATCAGTAGTGATAGCAGAACAGTGAAAAATAAGCAAAGTCAAGTGAAAGGAGCACAAAGCAGTGTCTATACCGTGCACTTCTTTCGTTTGTCTTTGTGCTTTCGTGTCACATTTTTGTTACCATTAGCCAATTTTCCTTTTTTTTTTCTTTTTCAGCTGGGTCACCCACTCTTGTGAAATAAATGCAACCAATAACTTTTTTTCTTTCTTTTTATGTTGTCTTGGAGTTTGAGACAAAGGTGGAGACAGTATTGCGACATATTTTGCATTTCTTTGTCGATGCAGAGCGGAGAGCAGCTCAACACGATCAAGCCGCACAACCTGACCATCAACGACCTCCAGTATAACAAGGACCAGAGCTTCTTCATCACCGCCTCCAAAGACACCACTGCTAAGGTATGCACATCACATCCATTTGCATATGCCTTAGTTTCTTGGACAACTTAAAGGGGCCCTGCAAGGACTTTTCTACTGGTTTTACTTTGCACCGAACCTGAGCGCACTCAACGGCAGTAACTTAATTAAACTTTTCTTTTCTCGAATTTCGATGGTATTTCAAAAGTTCTAGGCAAATTGGAATTACAAAAACAAGCAAAAAGTAACCTCCTTCGTTACGTCCTTGGTTGCTTGAGTGGCCGTGAACTAGACGAGGGGTAGTGAGCTCAGCGAGCGGTCATGGTCGCTGCACCGTGTCGACGGCTCCTCGAGAGGGCGCCACTGCCAGCATGTTCTTGGCTAGCTGTGGCGAGCGGGCGGCAAGGGCAGCTCGCATTGCATTTGCTGCGCGATTAAACACTAATTCGGCATGACACTTCATTGGCCGCAAATGACAGCAAAACACGGATAAAGATAAGTTCAGAACGGGAGCCACTTCGCGACTGCCATACCGCCTAAAGGCCAAACCACAAACCAAAGCTGCAGCCTGCCGAAGGCTCAACGTTCTCGGCACTGGTCGGATCCTCCAGTCCGTACGACCACAGCGCCGCCACATCCGGGACCTTTCTACGCTCGCCGATCGTTGGCACCTGATCCCACTATACCTTTCTAGCATGTGCCGCCTATCCCACCGCTTGGTAACGGGCAAGCCAACGGGTCATTTCTGTTTCCATATTTTTTAAACTGCATTTATTTTTTCTGATCTACACAAGGAACAAAAAACTACTTTTATAAATACTGAAACCGTTCGCACCACATATTTTGTATTTCGATAAAAATGCTTTTAGTGGCTCTGACCAGTGAGCCCAGTACCTAAGACGTCACATCGTGCGCTTTTCGGCACCGTGGGTCGCCCGTAGGTGGAGGAGGTTTCTGCATCGTCAGGTTAAAATGACGCACTGATATTTAGTTACTTCCTCCATACCCGCTGGTTTGCTCAAACCCCTATGAACGTGAAACCAAGAAAGGTAGACGCTGTAACAGATTGCAGGGCCTTTAACGATCGCCAATAAATGAGGCCACTTTTGCATGGTACCGTGTTTCGACTGCCGCGCCTATTGCATCCTCGAACATGGTCCTTAAATTTCCGCCCGCACGCCTTTGCAGCAGTGCTTACCGCCATGCCTGCCAGATTCTGTAGCTGAGCCGGTAGACGGGACGCTGCAGACGCCTGTTCTGCCATAGCTCGCCCTGACCTCGATGGTCTTCGAAGCCGCGCAGCAGCGGATTGAACGCCGCTGCTGATCGCTACACTGGTATTAGCTCATCAAGCGGTCGGAACTTTATGACCAATTGCCGGGATCGCAACGTCCGCCAGCATGACACGGCTGTTCCTGGGCATCGTTTTCGCTGCTTTGAATAAGGCCTCCACGGGTAGTATAGACACCAAGCCCACCTGTCAAGACGCTTCAGGTACGTAAGTCGCCTGCACAGATGGGCTCCTATTGGTCAAAAGTCAGAATAGCAGAGAAGCATCTTTGTGGCTTGCAGATACTGTTGGAGACTGTTATAATCTAAATAGCTGCTGTTGGTGAAGTGATCACAATTTCCCATTCTCTTTTGCACTTCGTTAATCAAGTCTGTTATAAACGGTTATGGATATAGCGAAGTGATGTACAATTCCCGTTGACTTTGTTCTAACCAGTCTTGACATTATCTTTATTACTGCTTCCATAGACACTACTATCTACTGGGGGGTGAACGAGGGGAGAAGAAACAAGCAAAATTGGCACAAGTGAAGTGTATGACAGCTCTTAAAGGGCACCAGTCAAAAGTCAACCCTATAGAAATGGTTGATATCGCTTAGGGGTCAAGTAACATGTAACTGAACGAAGTA
>JAZHYW010047945.1:0-74548 GCA_037355805.1 Ixodes ricinus | reverse complement strand
GTACTTCACGTTCAGTTACGTATTACTAAGTTTACTGTATAAATAGAAAACAGGACGCCCTTGATGTGTTTCTTTATTCACTTTATTTGCTTTTTGATACACATATGTTTACCGAAACATGGTTACGTGAAAAAGAGGCACCACCAAATATTCATAACTACAGCTATGCAAGTCATAAATCGCAAGAAAACGAGGTGGCAGAATTTCGATTTATTTTAAGCGTCTGTTCCATTTACTGTTGTGCAAGAACAATCCGTAGTTAATGCAGATGTCGAGTGCCTCGTTGTTCGTACGGAAAAAATGATTCTTGTAGCCATATATAGGGTGGCTCAAGTCACCAGGCTCGATCTAAAATGGACCGTAAGAATCGACGCCTGCACGTAGCAGCCTAAACTTTTCGTCAAAGGTGTAATTCACAGGTCGGTTTTTTCTTGTAAAATTACAAAGCGTAGTTCTCTTTCTGTAAAAAATAAGGCCAAGAAACTTGCCAGGGTCTACGGCGGGCAGCAACGCAGACGACAGGGGTCCAGTAGCGGGGTGTGTTTGGCGTTCGTATTGATAGATGGCGCTACCTCCTCATCGCGACGGCTCGCGACCACCGTGGTTTATTAAAATGAATATAATCTTTTTGAAATGTACCTTCGGTTAAAAAAATAAATGGGAACAATAAAAGCAAAACTTAAGGGGGGACACTGGCTAGGGGTTGAACTTCTGAACTACTCAAATGACTGGAATGAAATTCGCAGGGAGATCTAACTTCAGATGTAGGTTTACTGTGCAAACTTTCAGCTCTCTAGGACAACTTGGCATACCTGCAGAGGTGACACATACCTGCATGTGTCATTCTTCATTAAGAAATCTATGATATGCAAATGAAGCTAGTAAGAATCATTCTAACTGCTTGAATATAAAGTGGGAGATGTGGGACTTCGGGCTATCTAGTTTTTATAACTCAAATGTAAATATTTCAGGAAGAGTGATTACCTCAAAATATGAGATACATATCTGTCCTATGTCAATTTTTGAAAACATAGTTTTTTCTCAATGAGGACTTTAATTTAAAATGAAATAAAGTAGATAGCCCGATTCCCCAGTAAATTTCAGTTCAGAAACATCTTGATAGTGGTATCAGGAATAATTTTACCTTCGAACAAAAGATTCCTTCGTATGAAATTTGCAGCCAAAAGCGGAACTGAGAAAAATGCATTCAAACATTGAACTCCTTTGCTTTGTTACTGCTTCACAATGGGTTGAAGATATTTTATATCAACATAACTATTTGGCGCATGCTTATGAAATTTAGTGTAAGGGTGTATAATTAGTTTCTAAAACCGAAAACCTCAAAATTGAAAAATGAATTTTTTTCGAAAAATTTTAAAGCTTAGGCCATGTCCCCTTTTAAAGGAAAAATAATGCGTCTGTATAACGGCGGCGCTTTTGCTGCCAACGGATTTCGTCTGCGTGTCGTCTGCTATCTTTCGCTGGTCGGCTGCACCTTCAGACGCTGCTCCCGACGCCATCTATCAATACGAACGCCAAACACACCCGCTACTGGACTTGGTCGTCTGGGTCGCCGCCCGCTGTAGACCCTGGCAAGTTTCTTGGCCCTATTTTTTTTACTAAAAGAGAACTACGCTTTGTAATTTTTAGAGAAAAAACCGACCTGTGAAATACACCTTTGACGAAAATTTTAGATTGCTACGCGCAGGCGTCGATTTTTACGGTCCATTTTAGATCGAGCCTGGTGACTTGAACCACCCTATATATGCCACCAGGAGGAAACAAGCCTTGTTTTCTCGAATTCTCCAATGACCTACTATACATTTTATTCTTTTAACGAGAGTTTCGTTTTTAATTATGGGGGACATAAACATTGACACAATACGAAATGATACATACACAATAGATTTCAATGACCTAGTGTTGTCCTACGCGAGCTCAAATGTAGCAAAACTCTCAACTAGAATAACAAGTGAGAGCTCCACATCCAGAGGTGTGTCTGACAAATATAGACCATACTGAGCTTTTACTCTTTAGTCGGGACATAAGCAACCAGCTACCCATTTTTTGTTTAAACTGTGTCCCGGTTTTGAACAACACAAACAACTCCGAAAGTTATAGCTTTAGAAAAATAAATGTGGAAACACCTAATAGTTTTAAGCAACTCTCTGAAAGTTTTGACTGGTCTAGCGTCTATCTGGAAGAGTGTGCAGATGTGTCTTATAGCAAATTTTTAAGACTATTTAGGAAGTTGTATGATTCTTCAGTGTTCCGCTTCAGTGTTCCGCTTCTGAAGTGTTCTGCTTCATACGTCGGTGAAACGAAACACTTCAAGGAAAGAGTCCACCAACATAAGAATGACGTACGCAAATTAGACCGAGAGCGTAGCGCTGTTGCGGAACACTGCGACGACAATGACCACCGCATCGACTTAAAAATACCCGAATCCTGGATGTAGAAACTAGCTGGTGCCAACGACTCTTTATTGAGTCGTTGGCACACAGACCACACCAGGAAATATTAACCGATCCACCGGCACCTTGCCCTCGGCATGCGTCACTGGACTACTACACTTAGAAGAAACACCAAAGAAACAGGCCTTTACCATAGAGGAAAATGAAGATGCTGATCCTCGTTTGTAAATTACCAACTCTGAAGAAAACAAAGGTACCGCACCTGGTTTGAAAACTAACCACCGTAAAAACGAAGATACAGCCCTACGTTCACCGCAGAAGAAAAGAAAGAAGCTGCTTCTCTTTTAAATAGCCCCCTGAAGAAGGTGCCAGCTCCGTTGGGACCCTACCTTCTTTTATGGATTGGTTGGCGTTTGCCCTTTATTGAAAACCCAGAATGTTTTATAAGAAATAAACTCCGAAAAGATCCTTTGATTTTCAATAAAGAATAGAATCCTGCCTGTAAGTTAAGGTGCTGGTAAGTGCTTCCCATTCCATTCCTTGCATTCCGACTTGTAAATTGGCTGCCTGCACTCTCTGTTGCACTGCTTACCCCCATCCTTCTCTTTACATTGGGGATGCTGGCTACATGAAGGGCTCTGCAGACATTGTTGACTCTGCTGAAACGAGTCAACACCTGCATACTTTGTAGCTCCTGGTTACGGCGGATTGGGCAATTGGGCCTTTCTTGCAGTATGCATAGGAGAATCATTTGACTCATTCACATAGAATGTTCCTGCAAACTGAACAACCTTTGGCTCCTGGGGTCGCTGCGAAAGTGAAAGCAAGATCGAATTTGCCTCTCGCAGAGCAGGCAAAAATAGTGTTCATAGACAGTTAATCTGCCAATGCGCACGAAGAACACAGTTTGTCTACTACAAATCGTTGTTTGCAGACGAAAATAAAACTAGAAATCTTCATATGTTGTCTTCTAAGAGACCAAAAAAAAGTTAATCGCTCGTTACAAACCGAGTCGCGCGGCAAAGTGAGATCAGACGCAGACTGAATTTGTGATCATCTGCTATTCGACGTTGGAAGCCATTGACAGCCCGCGCTTTGTTTGCAAATCCCAAGTTCTGTTGCCGTACAAAAGCTGACATCGACCAATGGGCGAAAAAGTTCTAACGACAAGCACGTCGGAGGCAGGGAGAGCTCTCTCGCTATTTGTAGGGTGGTCAGACGTTCTCACCAAAATATTGCGCTATTGTGATCTGGTGAAAAATGTCTCATTGGTTGTCTCATTGGTTGATTGTGCGCAAGCTTTGGCACCACCTCCAATCACCAGCCGAGAATGCTTTCACCTTGACCAAACTCTGGGACCCCTGGCACCTTTTCTTTCTTTCTTTGTGTTTCCTCGGTCGTATCCCTAGAGAGGTGCCATGACCTGCTGTGGGTCCTCGCAGGACGGTGTTCCTGAACCAGTGCCTGGAGGAGGGCCACCTGCTGCTGCAGGAGTTGCTGCGGCAGGGACTCGCCTGCTCTGACCTCACCTCCCTCTTCTGCCCAGGTGAGGGGCCGCCCTGCTTTGGGACACTCGTTACAGAATATGGCAAACCGGGTTTTTGGCGATTACGCATTTGAAAGTGCCCTCCTAAAAGTGAAACTGCGCATACCGTCGGAGGTGTTGCTATTTGTTTTGTCTTTGGTGAATGTTAAACATTATATTCGCACAATGTTTCGTTTTGCTGGGGCTATTTATAGTTTTGAAGCTAGGCACTCTGCGCACGTGATATGCGCAAGATAGTCGCTTTGCGTGTCGGCTGTTCTAGCGGTAGTGGCAATTGGAGCGCCAGCTCCAATTGGCTTGGCCACATGATTCGTTGAATGCGCATGCGCCTATGTACTCTCATCCGAGCATGCCCCATCGCCGGCAGCGTCCGTTGTGTGCGAGAGAGCCAGTTTGCAGTGCATGAGCACCACACACTTCTACAAACCCGTCGTGACATATTTACGTGTAGTTTACTGAACTTCACTTTCTACAAATATTTTGAAAACAAGCCCTTAGGAAAATTTGCCTTTTTCTGCGCTAAAACAAGCTCCAGTCGTCGTCGGGTGTAGCGAACTGCCGATCGTAGCAGACGACACTTTCGCCCTTGCGCCGAGCTTTGCCCAATTGCCTGGTATATGATGTCACGATTTGTACCACTAATGTTGCCCGTTACCGGCAAGGCTTAGGTTTCGGTTTTCAATCAGCTCTAAATGAAGATTGCGCAAAGAATATTAACACTGTTTTGGAAAGAAATCGCGTAGAAGCGTTTATTGCTACCTCGGGATATATAATCAACCTCTAACTCAAATTTCTTGGAATTGACCGAGTTGCCCTTTCAAGAGACACTGAAGTAAAAAATTATTTTATAAAATAAATGAGACACATAATAGACAAAAAAAAATATTTTTGCCATGAAGCAATGGTGAGGGTGCAGGCTAGCTGGTGTAAATTGTCCGTATCTCCAGTCTCGGGTTTACAACTGTGCTCAATTTTTGCCATATTTATGTTGCTAGCTAAGCTCCGTTTCTCTCATTGGTTGGAGAGAAGATTAGTGTGTGGAATATTGGTTGTAAAATAGTTTCTCCCTGCCGTAGTAGTGTTTGTAGATGTAATACAGTCAAACCTCAATCTAACAAACTTCTATGTAATAAAACCTCGATGTAACGAAGTACATAACTTTTTCTAACTGCAAGTGTATGCACGCCATGTTTCTTTTACCTTTATGTAACAAAGTCCCGTTTGCCAAAATATTGATGTAACGAAGTTTCATGGACAATTCGGCACAAACTTTTGGGTCCCAAAGGAGATTTTGGGAAGCATACGTGCTGAAAACGGGCCCCCCCATAAAGCACAAAGGGTGAAACGGGCCGCCCAACTGGCCCATCTGGCCCAATGCACCTAATGCTGCAGAGGGTGCCCTCTGGGGAGAAGTCGGCGAATCTGGCGAGTGTGGTGTACAGAACGGCCACTAAAGGACACTAGAGCCGCTGCCGTTTCGTCTGTCGGCTTTGTTTGCGCTGCATAGGTAGTTTCGAGGCCTAACTAAAAGTGGCGAAGCCTTCAAGGTGATAGAGCTGCCCCTGACAACGTCGACCTCGACGACTTTCTATACGCCGACTCTGTTGTCAATGCGACGGAGGAGGTGACCAACGAGGCGATAGCTAGCGATGTTCGTGGGAACTCGCAACACGGAGACAACAGCGAGCCTGGTGAGCAAGATACCTGCAATGTGCCCAGTGATCGTGAAGTGGTGGACGCGATTGATGTCTTGAGGCGGTTTGCGAGCACACAGCAAGACGAAGACGCGATGCAGGCCGTCTGGTTATGTGAACGTCGTGTGATGCCAATAATAATGTCAAGAGTGGCCCAGAAAAAGGTGACGGACTACTTTCAACAGAAGTAACAGCGTCCTCGGTGAGCTTTGTGCACCCAGGAAACATTTGTGGAAACTTTCTTAAGCGTTAGCCCCGAATTTTTACGTAGGGAAATTTCAATGTAACGATGTAAATTCCGACTTTTACCAACTTTGTTACATCGAGGTTTGACTGTAGTTACTTTAAGGGGAGTCCCTGGTTTTGAACATTTTTTTGTAACTTCTCGCCCAATTTATAAAACTTTTCACATATTGTATAACTTTTTGTGTGTGCTAAGCACTAATATGAGCGTATCATTTTCCTATCTATTATAGTTCCAAGAAAATCACCTTTATTGTTTGTTTTGCCTCGGCAAGTGCCGTACAGCTTCTCCCAATTATGGTTCAAGGCATGATGTCTTCCCAGAGAGTGCAAAGCCCCATGGAAGATATGGGTGCCCATGTGCAGCCTCGGTGATTGCCTAGTTTGCCTGGACACTGGCCAAGCCAAGTTGCACTGTCACATCCCCACCTTCTCTGCTGTGGCGCGTGATGTGTCGTCGTCGCACCCTCACCTCGGCCGTGTCTCGGGCAGGGAAGGCCCTGGAGAGGCCTGGCCTGCAGAGCCTGGCTGCGCTGCTGGGAAGCCAGGACTCGCCACCTCGGCTGGACGCGCCGGGCTTCCTGGGCTTGGGCCTGGCCGACCGGGTGGTGCCCGAGAAGCACAGGTGACGTTTCCCACCACTTGCGGGGCCGGAACAAAGCGGGTGTCGAGTCCTAGGGGTTCGGGGATAACTCTTTGGGAAGACTTGTCGCGGTCCCCACGAGGGACCATCCGAGTTCTTGTTTCGTATATGAGCCAAGCTGCATCAAGTTTGTAGTGATCCTTCTGGTAGATTCGCTGGTTATCATGAGTAACCTCTGCTTGAGTTTGACCTGTCCTTGCGGAGCTTTTCTACTGTGTAACTCTTTCAACCTTATGTCGCATCTGGTTGTTTTTATAAACTTTTCGGTGCCTGACACACATTCAGGATATTGATCGTCATTTTCTCCATCTCCACTATTCACTTGGATGTGGCTTGAATGCAACGAGTTATGTGAACGTAATGTCAATATTTTTGCTCAAAACATCTAAGCGAGGTGTGCTACACTTGAACAGTGATGGAAGTGCTACGCCATTTGCAGCAAATTGTGTCGTAAATGAAAATCTGCTACATCTTGCATCGAATTGCCATTTTTACTTAGAATGGTGCCAAACCTGTGCCAAACTAAATGCGGTTTTGTATTTGAAAAGAAACACTTAAATCATCTTCATTTCGCCTCTAGGATCTCGAACATCGAGATTATTTTTTCAATTTGGTGCTATCAGAGGCTGCAGAAAATCATCCTCAAACTACTGCTGAAGCCCCTCTTTCCCGGAGCGTGACGTCATGTCCAGAGTTTCGGAATCTCCGCTTCTGCGGATCTTCAGGGCCTCTCGAAGCTATGCATGCGCACTCTTGCTACCATATTTACTCGCACAATGAACGCACTCGCGTAATAAACGCACCCCCAAGTCGGCTCTCAAAATTTCGATTTTTTTTTTCACTCGCGTATTAAACGCATTCTTCAACTCGGACGTCAAAATTTTGACCCCCTCCCCCACACGCGCGAAATGAACGCACTTTTCTATCCTGGTGCAGCGAGGTCGCGAATGCATGGGCAGCGTGGGCGAACAAAACGCCTTGCAAAAGGCGTTAAAAAAATAAAAAAGATCCAACGGAAGCAAAAAAAAAAAACATGGAAAGGAGCTTTTTTTTTTTTTTTGCACAGCGCAGTCTGGATTTAGGGTTGCGCGCTGCGCGCAAGGAGATAAGAAAGAGAAGCGAAGAAGCCCTCGCCTAAGCAAAGCGCGCATAATGAAGGCATCCTGCCCTCGCCTCCTCCTCGCACTTTGGAAAGAGAAGCGAGAAGCCCTCGAAATGAACACACTTTTCTATCCTGGTGAGCGAGGTCGCGAATGCATGGGCGTGGGCAAACAAAAAAACTTGCGAAAAGCGGCAAAAAAGAAAAAAAAAAACCCACGGAACCAAGAGAAAAGAAAAAAACATAAAGAGAAGCTTTTTTTTTCTTTTTTTTTTTGCACAGCGCAGTTTGGTCTGGGGGTCGCGCGTTGCGCGCGCGCGCAAGGAGATAAGAAAGAAAAGCGGAGAAGCGTGGGCAAACAAAACAACTTGCGAAAGGCAAGACAAAAAGACATGGAACAAGAAGCATTTAGCTTTTTTTTTTTTTTGCGCATCGCAGTTTGGTTTTGGTGTTGCGCGCTGCACGCAAAGAGATAAGAAGTTACGTCGATTTTTCGGGATAAAAGGTCCGTTCATTATGCGAGTGAATCGATTTTCGGAAAAAATATTCGTTATCTTCTGCGAGTAAATATGGTACATTCAAAAAGGTCAGAAAAATACGCTATGACTCGTATCAGTGGGGGGAATATACGTGGCAAGCTTGTGATTGTACGCGCTGCCCACACAAGCGACACACGCTGGCAGCCAAAAGATCTGGGTAGGACGTAACAACTGGTCGGAAAATTTTTGTGTTTTCTCGTGGTTAGTTACCATATATTGCCGCTTATAAGCCGACTCCAAATATAAGTCGACCCCCTGATTCCCAACCCACACCTAAAAAAAAGAAAAAGGGCTATTTGCACGCACGTCTACTTCGCTTTCATTGACACAGAAAGTTGTTCCCGATGAGTTTTTTCTTTATATTTCAATCAACACGACTTCCCTTTTGTAAATTCTAGTAATCTAATGCTAAGAAGACGCTGTGCCTTCAGTAAGTAAACAACAAAAAGATTACACCATCTTCCCGAGAGGAACCATGGGGTGATGCGGAGCATCGTGTTGTTTCCGAGGAAAGAGTCAGTTGCGTGCTGACGTCGAGAGATGGCGGCCACCGACTGTCCTAGCGTTATCCCCTACGCTGGCCATTCGTCGCGGCTCGCGGCAAAGAACTTGGAACGCTCGCCGTATTATTTTTCACACTTGAAGGAGAGGAGATTAGAGGAGGAGAGTTGCGCGTGCGCGCACGGTGTGAGAGAAGCGAACGCACGCGCGATGTGCACGCAGCTGGCAGAGAGAGCGAGCGGAGAGAGTAACGCCGCAGCTGTTGGAGAGAGGGAAGGAGGAGAGTTGCGCGTGCGTAGTGCGAGTGCGGACTACGATGCCGACGCCAAGGCCGCGGGACATAGGCCCGAGCAAGAGATGCCCCGCATCTAAAAAACTTTTTTGACAGAAATGTAAATTTTTAAAGATGAACATTTCTTTTAACTTAGCACATGGAGGTCTCGGGCCTCGTCGTCGTCGCCCTCGTCGTGGTTGTCGTCGCTTGACACAGTGATGCAGTCGCCGATGTCGGCGTCTTGTGGGTCGCAGGCCGGTTGGGGGAAGCGGCGTCAAAATACACTTTGAAAAGGCCTCGTGGACCATGTCCGTTGGGAGTCTATACCAAGCGTCATTGACCCAGTGGGCCACAGTGCTCAAAGATGTGCACTTCACATGCCCGGTCGGTGTCTTGGGGTCGTCATCCCGACTCATTTACTCGTTGTAGAAGACACCCACGCGGTCCTTGAACGGCCTGTTGAGCACCACGTCAAGGAGCTGGAGGATCGACGTCATACCGCCCGGAATGATGAGGAGGTCGCACCTTGCGTTCCCTACCGCCTTCTTCAACATAACATGGCGGTGAAGCAGTTATGCTCATTGCCTGTCGTCAGCAGACAAACATGACGAGCCGCCTTCTCCGTTACCATTCTCCTGCTGGGCATGTCGAACCAGACCGGCATTTGGTCGGCGTTGCCGATCTGTCCGAGCATGAACTCATTCTTTGTCCTCAAGTCGGCCGCGTAACGATAAAAGCTATGCAGCTTCTCCTCGTACGCATCGGGCAGTCGCTGACAAACGGTGGTTCGCCTTCTTAGGCTCAAGTCGTGGCGCTTCATGAAATTCGCCACCCACTTTTCGATATCTTGAAGTCGCTCTGGTCGATTTCCATTTCATTAGCGATAGCGCGTGCCTTGCCTTCGATGTCTTCGTATGACACGCTGAGGCTCTTGCTTCGTTGCTCTCGTACCCATTCATTCACCGCTTCCTCGATGGCAGGAAACTGTCCTTGCTTCCGACCGCAGAAGGATCGACGGGGACCCGAGCAAGCAAACATCTTGTCCCACTGTTCCCGTCATCCTCGTACGCACTTCTACGAAACGCCGCAGCTGTGTTTGGCCACGACGTTATTCTTCTCTTCGGCATACAGGATAACTTTACACTTGAAAGACGCGCTGTACTGATGCCGTAATTTCGGAGGCGTCGTTGGTATCCGATGAAGTCACGAAAGCCGAGTACCAAATCACAACGGGGCTCCAGCGTGTGTGCATCCAACGATTCAGTGAGTCAGCCGCAATGCAAACAATGCAAATACGAAACTATCCCTTCATGTGGGGAAAAAGAGGGAAAAGTCCCTAAGAGCAGGTGAAACATCCTTAATATCTCTCCTTTGGCTCAAAATTGCGCACGAACCCACGTGTAGGTTGACCCCCCTAATTTTAAATACACACTCTTTTAAAAAAGGTTGACTCGTACGTGGCACTATACGGTACATCTTTGGGGAAAATTAACGTGATATCCAGATTCACGAGACAAAAATACGCTAGAATTCACCTCTTACTCGTCTTTTTTTCAAGAAGCTCTTCAGCTTTAACAAAAAATAAAATAATTTTATTATTGGTTTATCCTTGCATATACGCAAATGGAATGAAAGAAAAATGGTACAAATATGTATTTCACAGCGCCTCTACTCATCTTATAGTTTGTTGCGTCTTAGGTCATAGCACAGTCGAAGGCTCAAACACATACCATCGTATGCACGCATACTAAAAGCGCAAGTCATGGGGCGCGCGTTAGCCAGTGGCAAACCGCCTCTCTCGGAAAGGCGGCTTGCGATCGGCTGACGCACGCCCATTTTCACGCCGCCTCCGCTGGATTCTGTGCTCCAGATTTTTTCGCTCAGAAAAGGGCGTGGCACGAACTTCTATCACATTTTTAGTAGGGAAATATACGTCGCACGAGCATAATTTGTAGATTTCTAGGATGCTTGGAGCCCGTAAGATAAGTTATCACCAAGAACAGACGATCTCGGAGACGTCGTTAGTGCACCTTTAAACAGCGAGCCTCCTTGGAAACGTTAGAAGTCACGCAATTCGAGAGTTTCTAATATCAATTTTGTTGGAGATATGTACTAGCAGGAGTGGGTAGAAAGTTTTTGTCGGATCTGTCTGGAGATCATCATCATTGCCACCGCCGCCAGGTGACCCTGGACTCTGCCCGCCACTTCCGCACTCGTACCCTCTCTCCACCAGATTGCGACCAGACACGGCACGACTCGCACCTGTATTGCTATGCCAGAATAGACCTACGCAGTTCAATCAATCTTGTCTCGACCACGGCATGGTGGCAGCGGTGCTAGCGTCGCAATTCAGCAGCTACAGTTCCCCCTCATCCAAACCGACACCTTGGCCCAGTCTGAGCAGCAACCAGAACCAACGGCTCCAACGCCAGCCTTCAACCCATTTGTCGTCGCTCTCTCCAAAGAAGCTCGACTTCCGCCACGACTGGCAGACCTGGATCACGTGATGGGATCGCTATTGAGTCATTTCAGGACTCGGCAAGCAAGACAGAGCTGCTCAGGTAAATACTCTCCTGTACGCCATGGGATGCGAGGCGGAAAAATTTCTAGTCTCTCTCAAGCTCGGTGACGAACAAAAGCTCGACTACGACTGCGTGAAGAATGCCTTTGAAAAGCATTTTATTTCGCAGCGAAACGTCATATACGAACGCGCTACGTTCAACCGCCGGAAGCAAGAGTTTCACGAGACGGTCGAAAGTTTTGTTAACGCCGTCTTCAAGCAGGCAGAGAGATGCCAATATGGCGCCTTGAAAGACGAGCTCATTCGGGACCGACTCATGGTAGGCCTCCTCGATGCGGCTCTCAGCGAGGAGCTGCAACTCGACTCCGCGCTTACCCTCAAGGCCGCAGTGGCTGCCGCGTGAAACTCCGAAGCCACCAAGCAAGAACACAAAGAAATGCGAGGTATGCAAGGTCAACACGGCGCCGCCGTCAACGAATTGAGCTCCGCACACAGAAAGAAAAAGGGGAGCAAGAAAACAACGCCGACGGCTCGTCCGAAAAAGGGTAACGGAGGTATCCGCCAGCCATGCAGATGGTGCGGCAGTGCCTGCCATGCAATCTCTCGGAGTTCTCCCAGAGCTCCTCAACGTCAGCGGTGAGACAAGCTGCACAAAGGACGTCCCCAAACTACTTGCCAAGTACCCTCGGCTGACTTCGGGGCTTGCACAGATGATTGCCAAGTACAAAGTAGTTCTTCGACCAAATGCGAAGCCCTTTGCTCTTACGTACCGAAGATGGGTGCCACTGGCAATGCTACCACATGTGAAGAAGGAGCTTTCCAAGATGCTAAAGCTCCGTGTTATGGAGCGCGTCACCGAGGCCACAGAGTAGTGCGCTCCTATGGTCGTCGCAGAAAAAGCAAATGGCGCATTTGCGTAGACTACACCGAGCTCAACAAGCAGTTTATCCGAGAGCGGGTAATCATGCCCACTGTAGACGAACGTCTGGCAAAGCTCACTGGTGGCACTGTCTTCAGCAAACTCGACGCTCGAGCTGGATATTGGCAAGCACCTCAGGTGGAAGAATCGCAGAAATACACGACATTTTTGACACTGTTCGGACGCTAGAAGTTTGTTCGCCTTCCCTTGGGAATGTTGATTGCGCCAGAGATTTTTCAGTGCGAAATGCCAAGAGTCCTTGAAGGACAGGAAGGCCAAGCTTGCCTGCAAGACGATATAATCGTTTGGGGGAAAGCGCGGGCCGAGCACAACGCAAACCTGGTTATAGCCTTCGAACAACTCCGCAAAGCCGGCATAACACTCAACATTGGCAAGTGCGTCTTCCTACTGCAGACGGTCAAGTTCCTAGGCCACAAGTTCTTAGCTTAAAGGGGCCCTGCAATCATATTTAAGCGTCTACCTTTTTTGCGGTTTCCACGTCTCTTGGGGCTCGGGCAAGCCAGCGGGCACGGAGAGTAACTAAATATCAGTGCGTCATATTTTAACCGGACGACGCGGAAACCTCCTCCACCTACAAGGGTGACCCGCGTTGCCGAAAGCGCGCGATATGTGACGTCTTAGGTCCTGGCCTTACTACTGGTCAGAGCCGCTAAGAGCTTTTTTTTTTAGTCGAGATACAAAATATAAGTGTCGGGAACCGTTTCAATTATGTATGAAAGTAGTTTTTGTTCTGTATTTTAGATCAGAAAAGAAACAAATGCAGTTTATAAAGTACGGAAACAAGAAATGACCCGTCGACATACCCGCCACCAAGCGGTGGAAAAGGCGGCGCATACTAGAAAGGAGTAGTGGGATCAGGCGCCGACACGGAAAGGTCTTGGATGTACGCGGCGGCGCTGCGGTCGTATACCGGCTCGAAGATCCGACCGGCTCCGAGCGTTCCGAAGGCCTTCGGCGCGGGCCCTGCTGGCGATTTGCCCATTTGGCGGTATGGCAGCGCGAAGTGGCTCCCGTTCTGAACTGATCTTTACCCCGTGTTTGCTGTTGTTTGTGGCCAATGAAGTGTTATGCCGAAATAGTCTTTAATCGCGCAGCGAATGCAATGCGAGCCGGCCTGGCCGCCCGCTGCATACAGCCTATCCAACACATGCTTTAGTGGCGCCCTCTCGAGCCGTCGACACGGAGTGCGGCAGCCGTGAGCGCTCGAATGGCTCACTACCCCTCCTCTAGTTCACGGCCACTCAAGCCAGGACCTACGACGTCATGAAGCAGGTTATTTTTTGCTTGTTTTTGTAATTCTAATTTGCCTATAACTTTTAAAATAAAGCGAAATTTGAGAAAAGAAAAGTTTCATTAGGTTACTACGTTCAGTGCGCTCAGGTTCGGTGCAAATTAAAAACCAGTCAAAAAGCTGTTGCAGGGCCCCTCTTAAAGGGGCACTGACACTTCAAAGTCATTTTTTTTTATTATCCGAAATGATTGAAAACGATGCCGGGACATTACCCTCAAAATTCTAAACTTGGGAATTCAGTATCTGTAAAGTAAAAATCAGCAGAACCCATCCTTTGGGAATGATTATCTACGTTAATGCGAATAGCATCAAACGGTGCGGAGTTATGCGCGTTCGTCAGGTGGCCGGCACACTCTAGATACGCCAGCCCACTCTTGAGGCGATTCTAAATTTGTTGACACTTTCACAGCCCTGCGCACGATCTCCGCAGCCCAGCACGTGCGTTTGTGTCACTTAGGAAGGCGAGCAAAGCACGCGCCATACGCACAAACACTCAAAATGGTACCGACCAGACTTTCTGGCGTCTCAGCTAGTCTCAACTAACGGTACTCTAAACGGTTGTTTATATCTTTACTATAGGACGCGCTTACAGCGCTGTCACAGCTACGTGGCGCGCGCTCCATGCACGAGGGCTCATTCCGCTTCGTGAGGGTGAGCACGGCCGTTACATCACCCTCTCCCGAGCGCGGGAGAGGGTGAGCTAGGGGCAGTGCTAAGCCTCACGAGAGCGGAATGAGCCCGTGCGTGCATCGTGAACGCGCGTCCGATGGTAAAGATATAAACAGCTGTTTAGAGTGCGTTGAATGACTGCCTTCATAGCTCTGTGGTTAGCGCGTCTGCCTGCTGATCAAAGGGTCAACGGTTCGAATCCCAGCCGGCGCCGGTCTTTTTTATTTATTTATCGACCCGCGGCGTAAGAGGTTAGATAGCCAGATAGATAGATAGATAGATAGATAGATACATAGACGAAAAGTGCGTGAAGTATCCAAAGAATGCTATTCGCATTAAAACAATTTCCAGATGCCGAATTCGAGGTTCCCGCGCGATCTGCGCCAGTGCGTCGGCGTCAAATATTGCGGAGTCCTGAGAGTCAACTTTCTTTCATGACTCCGTGCTGTTGCCACCGCGACCCGAAGCGAGGAGGAGAGGAGCGAAAGATGAGGGCGCTGGCGGACCAAGGAAAACCGGTTTTATTCTGTGCGAGCGGTGCCACCTGCCCAGGCGGCATGTTTTCCGAGGGAGGATACAATGATTTTTGGTATTTCAAAAAGAAGGGCTGTAGTGCGTTCGCAATTGCATTAAAAACATATTTTACGATTGCCGTTATTAAATGTTATAGAAATGTCGCCTACAAAGCTTCTAAATTTCATGATTTTTGACGTCACAAATCAAAAGAAGCGAGGAGGTGAGGAGCGGGAGAGAGAAAACGACAAAATAATAAAAAGGCGCGCGCGCGCGCAAGAAATTATTTTTTAGGGGCGAAGCTTTTAGGGGCTAGCCATGTCCGTCCATCTGGCGTCCGGTGCTCGTGCTCGTGAGCTCATGTGCTCACATGCTCGTGTAAAAAAAAGAAAAGAAATTGACGAAAAAAAAAATGATGAAAAAAAATATGTTTGCGCAGTCGACAGGATTCGAACCTGTGCGGGGAGACCCTAACGGATTTCTAGTCCATCGCCTTAAAGGGATACTTCAACGAAATTTGAAATATTCCCGTCGTGTTCAAAAATAGGTTGAATATGATCCACAATATCCGTAAATGACAATCGCACGTTTGTATTTTGATCCTGGTGGCTGTATTTTCGTTATAAACGGCCCACTCTGGCAAGCGCTCGGAGAAGGCCCAGCTTAGAGCACGTGACATCCAACGCAATCGTGACGTAGGTCGTCTCAAGACGAGCAAAGCTACGGCGAGGCTGACGTCGAGAGGATGGCCTAGTCGTTCCAGCCACCGAAGCGGCTGCTTTTGTACGAATTTTGAGTGACGGGTTAATCTTCTATAATCTTGTAGGGGGACAATAGCGACTTCTGCGACACACAAAAGGGATTCTCGGGAAGAGGGGAGTTCCTCCTTCCCCCCTTCTCTCGTCGTGGCCGGAGGCGAGACAACCTCCGTCACTAGCTGTCAAGGTTCCTAGACGAGCATTACAAACGAGGCGTTAGCGACATCCACCAGGTGCTCTTTTGCTAATCGTTTAATTCGTTTTAAAATTCCTTTTCGAGACTTTTTTAACAAGATATTGGTATGTTCCATGTGATACTGCTCTTTTGAACACATATAGACCAAAAAATGAGCGCCGAAATTTCGTTGTAGTATCCCTTTAACCACTCGGCCACAACTACGGGACGAGTAGGGGGCTCTGAGATGTGGTAGTAACTCAAGAGCTGGGGATGTCATGGATGAAACGCTGCATGTAGCCGCTCAACGTCTATACAGGAGAGGGCGCTGCGGTCAAATGCGTATATAATCGCGTTAAACTTTGCATGCATTGGCTCAACGTTTATAGACGAGAGGCGCTGCGGTCAAATGCTCAAATGCGTATATAACCACGTTCCATACCACACATTGTCTTTCTGACATGGATGAAAACGAACGAAAGGCTCGGCATGCTTGCGGCTCAGCGTCTATCGCAGACAAGCACCACCAGAGCTTAACTCCGCCCCAATGCAGACATCATGATCACTTCACGTTGGGTTAATCCCCGCAAATTAAATTCGAATTGCTGGTCCTGTAATGCGTTTTATTTTGTCGTGTCTATGAGCTAGTCTGAAGCTTGCGATCTGTTTGAGAACTAAGACAATAAACAAAGAATACGACCCTTAAGGTGTCAGTCCCCCTTTAAAGCCTAATCCTGAAAAAGTTGATGTGATCACACAGATCACACCACCATCAGATCTGAAAGAACTGAGATCATTCTTGGAATGGCAAATCACCTTGCCAAGTTTTTGCCACACCTTACAAACACAACAAAGCCACTGCGGGATCTCCTGTGCGCCGACGCTGCCTTGCTCTGGGGACCCGACCAGCAGCGAAGCTTTGAAGCAGTGAAAGAAGCTCTAGCTTAAGCGGCAGTTGTGACGCACTACAATCCGAAGAAGCCTCTCATAGTCTCAGTGGATGCATCATCTTACGGAATGGGTGATGTCTTGCCAGAAGAGACCGACGGCAAGCAGCTGCCCATTGCCTATGCTGCGTGCTCTGCTTACTGAGATGGAAACAACGCTTACGCTCAAATCGACAAAGAAGAGCTCACAATCACATGGGCCTGGAATCACTTTCGCATGTTTATCTTAGGACTGCAGTTTCACATTGAGACAGACCAGAAACCGCTGGTTCCCCTCATGACAAGAAAGTGACTCGATGAGCTGAGCCCACAACTGCAGTGATTCTGAATGCAACTGCTGCAGTACGACTACACCACAGGACACGTTCCTGAAATATCTATGTACGCAGCCGACGTGCTGTCACGCAAGCTGTTACTCGACACAGCCTCTCGTACAAGGGAACTCAACACCAGAGTACGAGCTCCTCACGCTGGAACAGCTTCCAGCCTTTCAAGAAATGCTCGACCGCGTCAAGAACGAGCTACAGACAGATCCGGTAACGAGGATGGTAATCAAATACACCCTCCTGACATGGCCGGATAAAATGACGCTTACTCAAGGAGTCCGCCAGTTCTATGAAGTCACCCGGGAACTAGCCATACTAGACGTTTTGTTTTTCAAGGGCAATCAACTCGTCATACCGAAAGCCCTACACTTCGAAATCTTAGAGAAGCTTCACGCAGGTCACCAGGGTGTGTCCAAATGCCACGCCAGAGCATGAGAATCGGTCTAGTGGCCAGGCATTGGGTTCCACATGACAGTTGCCGTTCGTTTGTCAGGAACACCGGAAACCAGGTCAACCTCCGTTTTTGGCCACTCCATTGCCAAACTACCCATGGGAAGTCGTCGGCATGGACTTTTTCGTCCACGAAGGTAGTAACTACTTGATCGCTGTCGATTACTGTTCAAGGTTCTTCGAGCTGGAACCTTTGAGGCGGACGACGACCAGGGACATCAGCGCCGTCCTCTACCCAATGTTTGCGCGATATGGAGCGCCCAAAACTTCTCCGAACAGACAACGGACCGCAACTCGCCTCAGGCGAATTCACAGTGTTTTTGAAGGAATGGGGAGTGACCCAATCAACGTCAAGCCCGTACTACCCACAGAGCAACGGGGAGGCCAAGAGGACAGTCCAAACGGCTAAGCGACTTAGGAAATCGACAGACATCCACAAGGCATTGCTGGCCCAGTGTGGGACCCCGGAAATCGAAAGTTACGCACCAGCGGAGCTATTCATGGGACGAAGACTGCGCACGAGCGTGCCAGTAAAGCCCAAATCTCTCCAACCTTTCTGGGACACAACCTGACTTTCGCTCAAGAATCGGCTTATACAAGGAGAAGATGCGCCAACACTATGATGAGTGCCGCAGAACACGTGAGCTCGAGATCCTTTCGCCTGGAACTGCGGTCAGAATTAGGACGAGAGCGGCGCCTACAGCAACATTCTAGGGCGAGCGCCTCAACCGTGCTCCTACGTGGTGCAGACGACGACTGGCACTACATGGCGAACAAGAGGACATTTGCAACCGGCTGTGGCACCTACCGTCACCAGGAGTGGACGAGTGAGCCGTCCACCTGACCGCTTTGGGAAAGTGTGAGTGTTCTTCCAAAGTGGGGGAGGTGTCGGGAGATCATCATCGTCACCACCGCTGCCGGGTGACCCTGGACTCTGCCCGCCGCGTCCGCGCGTGGACCCTCTCTCCACCAGAACGTGGCCAGACGCGGCACGACTCGCACCTGTATTGCTATGCTAGATGTTAGAATAAACCTAAGTGATTCAATCAATCTTGTCTCGACTACGACAGGATCATCAGATGTTAGTTCCGGTTCCTGCCATGCTCTTTCGCTCGCTCCTTCTCTCGTTACGTCCACTTTCCCTCTTATGTAAGTGGAAAAGAGTGTTCTCACGCGCTTGCAACGATGCACCGGGAAAGAGGAGGGGATCAAGCTGCCTTGGCACAACATACCGAAAGGAACGGAATATAGTTTGAACGGGAATATAGGTCAAACCCGCCAATTTACAAATTGTGAAAATCAAAAACAGATTTTGTAATGACAAAATCAAATTTTACTAAGAAAAAAAAATCTGAAGGAAGAATAAAGCTCGGCAAGAAATTGAGGCACATTTATTTTCTTTTGCACCGCTTTGCACTTGCATGCAGTGAAACCCACGTGTGAGCATTACTCCGATTCTTTTGGAACCCTCCGCCTTTGTCGGACGACGAGTGCTCGATGCTGTCCGTGTCCAACAACGCATTGTCTTCTGTGCCATCAATCGCGTTGCCGATGCTGCACTTGTGGAACCACTGCACTTGTGGAATCCACCTCCACGCCAACAACACCCAAGCACAGACAGATGGCAGCAGCCGGCGGGCATCAAATTGTCGCGCGTTTCTGCATGTACGTTAGCTTTTCGCTGAAACCCATCGCGCCTGCTTCCGTTCGATCTCGCCGGGGACCAGCAACGACCATCGCGACAGAAGATATGCGAGTAGCGCAAGTAAAAAGAAATGGCGGCATCGGGCACTCGCAGATTTCACACTTTTTTGTTTTTTCGCGAATGACCGGTATACGAGATGAGGGTCAACATTTTCTAGTGCATTTCCAAAAAAATAGTTTGACCTACAGTAGACTCCTTTAAGACGAACACGAAGGGACCTTGAAAATTTGTCCGACTTATCAGATGTTCGCCTTAACAGAAGTGCACCTAATTATCATGCTGGGCATGTCTACATTGCTGTTGACCAACAAACACAGACTGGAAAAGCCTGCAATGAAGAGATACTTCAAAAGGGACATTTATTTGGCTCCATGCCAAAAGAAGAAAAAATAATGTTTGACACACCACTGGTGGGGGAACCGATCCACTGCGGTGATTTTTGGCTGCCGCCTCCTCTGTGCAAATCGGTGTCCAGCAATGAAGACGACATGTGGCCCATGTTCCTGGGACAACATCTCATTATTGGAACCCAATCAGCTTGTCATCACGCCCATCAGACTCCTTGTCCGACACCTCCTCCCAAAGGCGGTAGTCTTTACTGTCGTCGAGCGCATTTGAAACTCGAAGATGTCCCGCACCCCCGACACCTCCTCCCAAAGGCAGTAGTCTTTACTGTCGTCGAGCCGCATTTGAAATCCCGCACTCCCTACGCCTCCTCCCAGAGGCAGTAGTCTTCACTGCCGTCGAGCGCATTTGAAATCCCGCACTTCTTTGAAACAGCGAGCGACAAGCGTGCGCCGACGCAGCGGAAACCGGTCGCAGCGCACACGAAGCGAGTAACCCAAATGTCGGCTCGCCAAAGTTCTCATGCAGCAGCTCGATATTTATGGCGAGGGTGCCGCTCGACGCTGCTCTTTTGCAGAGCTACGGCGAGGGTGCCGTTCAAGGTGCTCTTCTACAAAGTCGCTGAGACTTGCCTCAACGTCAGCGAACGCGCCATTCTTTGGGTTCTAAAGCTTCTTCTCGTTCCGTTGCACGCGAACAGAGATTGCTTGTGTCGTCTTCATCCGCGAATGCTGCCCTTATTTACGGCGAATTGTCGACAGGCAGCACTGTTTCCGATGTCTTCCGCAACCAAAAAAACTTTTCTTCTGTAGGCGACCGACGATTGTTTCGCTGCCGACGCCATTGCCGAGCCCGATTGTGTACAAAAGGAGGCGCCGGACATTTTTTGAGTTTAATGATGATGATAGGCTTTTTTTTGCGCCATACTGCTTAGAAACCGAAACTACGTCAAATACAAAAGTAGGATCGCGCTTCATCGAAGCGGAAAATTAGAAAAAAAAACTCAGATATATGCGGTTTACGGCATATCTGAGATACACTCGGCCGGCGCAATGCGCGGCGTCGTCGTCGGTCGCAGTGCCATCGCGAAGGGGAGCTGTGAAGAAGTTCGGGTTATCCAAAATGCGTCGCCCGCGAAATGGCGTTCGTTAAACGCATTTTTTTTTGCATTGCGTCTGTGGGAAACCAGCCAAATGTTCTTACTTTGTTCGGCATATCCGAGAATTCCGCTTAAGCGAGTTCGCCGAACGGGAGTCTACCTGGCTCTATTTTGGCTTATATGCTATGCGACAACATAAAACCGAGGTGCAGCGACGTACGGGCCCTTTCGTGCGAAACCGCCGACAACCAGGAGGAAAGACTCGACTTGTGGAAATCGCGTACCGCCGCTGATTCGCCCTTTCCCACGTGGTCCGTCAACAAAACCGAGTCCAGCCTGGTTCTTTCATGGGAGCGGACTCCGCTCCCCGCTTATTGGTACATAAAACACATCGCTTCAAAACACTCAATCTAAACTACAACACACTAGACATTGCACAAATATTTACAAACGACGTTGAGCCCAAAGCTAAACACAAAGAGGGGCCCTTGGTGCCTGCGTCCCGCGATCAGCCCTAGATCCAGTCGCCACACACTTGCCTGGGTCCGGGGTAGCTGTCCAGAAGTTCTAAGAGAGTCTTCGCCCCCTGTCTACCGAGTAGATTCGATCGATGGGCGAGGAGGTTTCTTCCTCGCCGCCATGGGCGCCTGCAGCGCCATCCAGTGGCTTGGAGAGAGAGCGGCACGTCGGGAGCCGACCCGAGATCCCGATCGACCCGCAGCGACACTGCACCATGATGATCGGCCTGAGGGCGAGGCAACTGGCATGGCTGCCTCGTGGCACCTATGCCAGAGTGGTTGATGGGTGTCCTCGTGAATGCACGGTGCGCTACACTTTGAAAGACAACTGTATGCGATCCTGGAGCGAGGTTGGAATTCCCATTTCTGTTGAGTTGTACCCCGCGCTAAATGCTAACACATTTCGTTAAGAATCGGCGAGCGGGCAGTAGCTATCCGGCGTAACTTGTTTCTCGGTTCCCCTCGGAAGCCAGAGTGTGGGTCCCACCATAACTCGCTGGTCTTGTCTGCCCGTCGTTGCAGGTGGCGGCTGTGGCTGCTGGAGCGCCTGCTTCCTTCCCTGACGCAGGGGACCTGCCCGGAGTGCGGAGAACATTGGGCTGGTCGGAGAGCTGCTGGCGTCCCTGTGCCTGGCCCTCGGCCCCGGCCGCCTGGTCTGGGCTGCCCAAGGCGCCCCCTGGCAACGGTGAGGCCGCCTCTCTGCTCATGTCAAGCGTCCGTTCTGTCAGCGGAAGGAACTGTCGTCGGCAAGAAAGGCACTCTTGTTTTCTTTATTGCCGATGAGTGTTTTTTTCGCCGAAATTAATGCCGAGGGTGACCCCAGTGCCATCTCTTAGTTTGGCGAATGTTGGGTTTAGAGCAATGTCGGGTGTTACAAAATTTTGTCTCTTATTTTTCGATTCAGGTAAAGTCCTGTTCTCAAACTTGCACATTCTATCAACACCACTAGCATCAGATTCACGGAGTTTCAAATGTCTGTAGCATGCTGTTTATTTTTGTAGACCGAAAAACGGTTTTATTTTCTATACGCGTCCCGTAGAATGTCAAATAAAAGTGGGAAACATTCAAATCATCAGTAAATATTGTGCGGGGCCTACTTTCTTGTGAAAACTTAGTTTTGGAATATTTCCCGACGGTAAGGAATACATAGCATACCATTCTGCAATCTCGAAATTTTGTGCCCGTGAAATATTCCTGAAACACACGCTTCCCGAAATTACCGAAACGAAGAGCCCGCTAAAATAATGCTCGTTTACGGCATCTGTAATCTTAGAAGCGATACGGGCAAATCTTGGACACTTTCCATATGCCTCACGAGGAGGTTACCTCACCACCACCGCGCATCTCAATACGAGATGCGCAGATGCAACAATAGTCAGTCCCAGCAAACGTGCATGGCCAAAAGGTGCCAGGGGCCCGGCGGGGTGTCGCTACTTGCAGCCCTCGGCCCGACCCGTTCCCCCTGGCGAGCGACCCTGGAGGGTGGGGCCCTTCCGTCTGCAGCCCAAGGCGCACTGCTCCCCGCGCGGGACGGAGGAAAACAGGGACGCGGAGGGGGCCCCCGGCCACGGCCACGCCGTCGTGGGTCCGGCCTGGGGACGCGGCCCTGGACGCGCCGCCAAGCGGTGCACGTGGCGTTCCTTGACGGTGGTGAGGTGGTGGACTCTGCGCGAGGCCGCGGCGCCCATAACGTGTCTTCGACTGGCTTGTCTACATGCCTGCGAGCCGCCCGTGCTCAAAGGGGGCCCCTGCAGGCGGCAACAAACGACGGCGCAGGGGTTGGCGCTGCCGCGTCGTCGGGTGTCGCCATCTTGGTGGTTGGCTCGCATGCTGCGGCAAAAACTGCGAGCGAAGTGTGACCTTGTAATGCACCCATGAAGTTGTAAGCTATCTTCAGTATTGTCTCATTTTATGCTGGGGGGATTAACAGTAACCACTCGCTTGGGGCTTAAATTTTTGTAGCTGATGCGAACGCATTAACTGTCTCATGGAGCGAGCCGATTTCATCAGCTTTGGAACCATGCAAAACGGCACCTTAATGAAACCACATGCAAAGCTAGCCAACGGCACCGCTTTTGCCACTTCAGTCCCATTGGCTGGCTGCGTGTCGACGAGGTCTCCACTGCCTGCCATGCGCGTCACTTTGTGTGTGGTGTCATCCTGACTCGTTATCGCACTGATATGTTATCAACTGATAACTGCATTCTCTCGCCTCTTATCGGTTTTTCGGCGCATGGCAATATATAGGGGCGCATGGAATAAACCAACGGGTTGAACGGGCTGGGAACCACGCTTGCTGTCTGTTCCTTCCTCTCTCGCGCAAGTGCACATGACAGTTTGAACGATCACTGACCCGATGGCGCTGGGCGCGGTCCGCGCAGGCGCGGCTCCACCGTTCCTAACGCCCAACGTCAGCGCGTTGCCACGCCGCAGATAAAAGAAGGGAGCGAAGAGCCGCATTTGTGCCGCGGCATTCAAGCAACTGATAAGAAGTGCTTAGGTGTACCTCGAGCCTTTTTTTCTAATTGGGGTTTGTGTTCAGAGCTTCATATCTTCGGAAGATAGAATATAGACTGTTTTCTAATGTTTTCGTTGTCCAGTACGTCCCACAGCTTCTCAACCTATAGAGGGCATTTAAAAGTTTTTTTTCGGAATCAATTACTTAGACTCCATGCATTGCAAGCAGGGCTGCCGAGTACCTGAAGTATGCAGTGCTTGGAAACATGGTGCCGGTTGTATTTTTTGGTGCCCGCATTTGACTTACAGGTAAGCTTTTATGAAGCATGTGGTAGTAACCATTATTTACATGCATTTGTAAATCAACCCCTTACAATGCATATAAAAAAAAAAAGAAAAAAAAACGTTTTTAGAGGCTGCTGATTTTACTGCGAACACGTGGAGGAACAGCAAAGCATCTGTTTCGGAAAGCTCAGCCTCCAACACGCCGAATCGATGCCTTCTGGCGTGGTTTGGCTGCATGCACAGCATGTGAGGTGCACGAGATGCCCCAGGCGTCATCGAAACCAAAAAATGAATGAGCCGTTTACAACTCCCTGTAACACTCAATTCAGAGCGCGGCTCTTGAGGAGGAGGAGGGAAGGGCGCCGCGGGAGGGTGTACCCCTCCTTCCTCCTCTTCACCTCGTGATCCTCCCTGCTGCTCCTCCTCCCCTCCTTCACCTCCTCCTCCTCTCCTCATCCTTCAACCCCCATCTCCTCCTCCTCCTCCCCTCAAGGCGGGGGGTCACATGACCGGGGGGGGCCGGGGGGTTGCTATGGACCGCTGGGGAGGGGAGACACGTGAAGGTGCAGTAACTGGGGCCAGTCGGTTCATCATCACCCAAAAAGAAGCGCAAAAAATACAAGTGACGAGTGGAAGTTGACAGACAGTGAGCGCACTCGCAACTGATTTTTGCATCTCGTGAAAACAATCATATATATGCCTCGAACCAACACATACTCTCTCCTAAGATCAGTGATGTGATTGCTGCGCCAATTGCGCCAAACTGCGCCAAGGGGCTAACCCTGCTACATCCTGCTACATTTTGCCAAAATATGGGTAATCTGCGCCAAGCCTGCGCCAAAGAACCAATTTCGGTCGCCTTTCAAAACCGAAACTAAACTGAGTACCGTAATTGAGCATGCGTGTGTTATGTGGCGCAAGCGGCCGCCCGACACAAAGTACCCTGCATCAATTGTCCATCCGGTCTTGCATGGTTTTCCCGCCGTCTCGCGTTTCGCTCTCGTCGTCTCGTGGGTCTCGTCTCGCGTCTTTTTTTATAATATTTTCAACGATAGACGCGGGTGTGTGCGGACGCTCCGACGCTAGCGTGCCGGGTACCAGCCATGCCGTCATGCTGTGAAACGAAACCACGTTTTTGCGCGGCGGGAGTTACTTTGTGAGCTGAAGCACTCGCTCCTGAAAGCAACGGCCGTGGGAAAACTATATTTGGTCCCTGCCTTCCAGTCACCGTGGTCGCGCGACGTCGGGTGTTGCCGTCCCCACGTCGCTGCAGATATGGCGCTTTCTAAAATGAAACTAAGTACCGCCGCATGTTCATCAACATTCCTGTTCTTGTTTAAATCATACGTTACTACAAAAATCCCTCTTTAACTCAAAGACTGCTGTGTCGAAGTATTGATTACCTAGGTTTCTCTCGGTGGGCTTTCTTTCGAGAGGGACCCCGGTACGTGAAAAATCTGCCGCGAAAGAAAGTTGGTGAAGAGAAGTGAGCTAAAGCAAAGAAGGCAATGTCTGCACGCTGAACCCGCACAGCGCGCTTGTTTGTCTCGAGTTCAGTCATTGCACAAAGCGCTCCAAGAACTTTTGACCCTGGCTCGCGATGTCTTGCATCGATGCGCTCAGGTTCTTTTTTTCTGTGTGTGTTTAGCTTGTACCTTGTTTGCCGGCCTGGCAAGCACGCGCCGCTGGACTGTTTTTTGTCGTATGCTCGACAGTTACATTTTGCATACAATTTTGGGAATCAGTTGGCGACGGAGCGGAGTGGCATGGTTTCGGTTTCGATCGAACAGCCGTTGTCTCCGCTCGCGCGACGAAGCACGCGCAACTGCAAGCCTGCCGAAGTTGCCCTCACGTGCATGCGAACATGATTGCACGACAGAGGCACCAGCCGGGACGCTTGCAATCCATTGTTTTACGTTTGCTTACTTTTGACGAAAATCTGGCACGTCAGGAACCAGTAAAACGGTGGCAAGCGGTTTTCGGAATTGCTCGGCAATGCCTACAGCACTGTACACTTGTGGGATGTCTCAGCAGTAAAAACACAAGCAGCGAGTTCCGTCACAACACGTCACATCAGAACACAACACAACACAAAGTGCCCTTCGTTTGTACAGCACTTAAAACAAATATTTTTATTTTTCTAAGAATATTTGCTTCAAAGCCACTTTTGCTGCTCCGAAACACTGTCTTGGCTGCTCCAAAAGCCACTTTTGCTGCTCCAAAACACTGTTTTGGTTGCTCCAAAGGCCACATTTGCTGCTCCAAAACACTGTTTTGGCTGCTCCGAAAGGTGCTCCAAAACGGCTTAGGCCAATCACATCACTGATAAGATCTGTTTAACCCCGTAACAAAAAGGAATACTCATTCCCCGATAAGGAAAGGGACGTGTCACTTATGCATTTTTTGCCCTTTGCCTGGATTTCGAAGGCCTCGTGCAGTTCTCTAGAAACCCTATCCGGGTATCTAGCCAGAAACCTGGTGTCGCCAAATGACGGGGCACATGGGCAACGACTGCAGTGAGTGGCAAGATGTCCCGATGGAGTGGCTTTCGTCGCCGCGGCGTGTTCTCGTGCACGATCATTGAAACACCTTCCCGTCTGACCGATATAAGACGAGCCGCATGACGTTGGAATTTCGTAGACAACACCCGTAGTACACTCCGTGTATTTTGTGCGGTGCCTGGTATCACAGGGATCTTTCGATACAATGGGATTGTTGATCCTACGGCACAGCCGCCCCAGCTTATTGGGTGCAGTGAACACCACAGGCACATCGTAGCGCGAGGCAACTTTCTTAAGATTATGCGTGACTGTGTGCATATACGGGATTAACACCGGCCTCGTCGTATTCCTGTCACGGGGCTGCCTCTGTAATCCTTTAATCTTCTTTACCAGGCTCTCTGCCACCTCAATCAGAGTGCCCTGAGGGAAACCCGCTCTCCTAAGCCTCGCAACCTGTTTATCAAAACTTTCTTGTGCACTATGCCTGCAGGATTTTTTAAGGGCCGCCTCTAGACACATAGAGGCAATACTTCTTTTTACGACTTTCGAATGGGCAGAGCTATACGGGAGAATAGCCTTTTTTGACCTTGGCTGGTACGTCCAGCAAATGTGGTCCTTCTGGAGACTTAACCGAAGATCCAGGAACTGCAACTGTCCCTCGTTTGGCTCCTCATGCGTAAAGTTTAGGCCACTGCCACAGGTCCCAAACACCTCCAACACTTCCTTCACTTCACATTCTAGTGCGTCAGCCTGATTACTCAGAATGAGGAAGTCATCCACAAATCTGAATATTTTGAACCTGCTAGAGTCCCGTAGCTTCTCTAAGATGGCTCTTCCGCACGCACTGAGAAAAATGTTACACAACACAGGTGCCACACAAGAACCAATGCAGATGCCCCTCTTCTGCACAAAGGTATCTCCGTCAAAAGAAACAAATGTATGCTTTAAGTAATAAGTGAGAAGCTCAAGAAAATGGTCAACGTCAATCCCACAGGAGCTCTGGAACGGAAGAATACCGTTCTCTGTCAATGCACTCTCTCACAGACAAAAACAGGGGGTCGTGAGGGACTGAATAGAAAAGGTCTTCGACGTCGACAGAGAAAGCACTTCGCATTCCCTGCGCACCCTCTCTCAAAAATTCAATTATGCATTCGGAATTTTGCACCATAAACGGGTCGTGCAAATCGAGGGCTGTCAAATGTTTACAGATGAAGGAGGCAACGTGATACTGCCATGAATTCCTTTCGGTAACAATAACCCTGAAGGGGATTCCCACTTTATGGGTTTTTGCTGTGAAGAACATGTCCAGTAGCAGTTTCTTGCTGGCTTTGACACTTTTTAGCAGCCCGGAAAGTTCCATCTCACTGCACATCTCCATAGCACGGGCTTTCACTTTTGTTAATGATGGTGGACTCACTTGATTGAAGTTCTTCCGTATGGCTTCCTTTGCCTTGGTGCCGTAGAGGGCATCTGGCAGGACCACGAAGCCTCCCTCCTTGTCCGCTGTGAGCAGCTTCAGGTTGTTGTCCAAAAAATGGTCAACGATCCTGCTGGTCTTGAAGCATTTTGTCGTTCGACCAAGAGAGCGCTGGAGAACCTCGACGCCTTCGGCCACACACCTTGCTCTGTCATCTGGTTTGGCCTTATCTCCCATCCATCTCACTAGCGACAGTTTTGTAACCGGGCGCAGGCGCGGTTCCTGGCAAAACTTTGGGCCGTTTTCCAGGCAAGACTTGATTGGCGGTGGAAGCGCCACGTCTCCCAGAACCGTGACTTCTTCTTGCCCTCTCACGCTGCCACAGGTTTTCTTCTTCAGCGTCGTTCTTGCCTTCTGCCAAAAGAACTCGGTGTATTGCGCCGCTGTCCGGAGATGAAGACCGTAGGCTCTTTCAGCCGCATATTCCCCTGCCTCAATAGCGTGGCACTTGATCCTCAGGAACTCCCTGTATCTCCCCACTTGTTTCCAAGATTCGGACCTCAAGATACGGCATACTCTTTTTGGGTGGCCAGACGATGGTTGTGCTCCATTGAACAAGGCGAAGACTTCCCGAGGGTAGCATCCGTGGCGAATGGCAAAGGTGTATTCCTTGAGCGACAACACGCCAAGGCGATGAGGTTAATAAGGGGGTAAACAGTAAGATGGTTAGCGGGGTAACATAGAAAAGAGCCCGATGTAAAAGAAATAAACTGCATTAATGTAGCAATTTGGGCCAGTTGGTTCATGATCACCTAAAGAAGCGCAAGAAAAATACAAGGACGAGGAAGTAAACAGACAAGAGCACACTTGCAACTGGCTTTTATTTGTGAAAACAATCATATACATAGATTCGAACGAGCACATACTCTCTCCTAAGTTCTGTTTAACCCCCGTAACAAAAAGGAATACTCATTCCCCGATAAGCAAAGTGGACGTGAATACATATGCATTTTGTGCCCTTTGCCTGATTTCGAAGGCCTCATGCAGCTCTTGTCTGTCTACTTCCTCGCCCTGTATTTTTAGCGCTTCTTAGGGGACACATGACTCGGGGGAGTACGTGTGATACGGGGGGTCACATGACCTCACGGTTATGCAGGCGCCGCTCAAGCCGGAAACGGGTGCGTCTAAGAGCTGCGCCTAAAAAGTTCACGCTGCAGGCGGGACAACTGGCTGCTCCCTGTTGTTCTCACTCCGTCCGAACTAGTGATGTCAGTCCTGGCTGCCGTCACTGCTACGTTCTCAAGCATGTTTTCGGGCGGCGTCCAACGAAATCTTCCACTTTGCAAATGACCGCGCGCCGCATCTTCCGCGCTCGCCGGCGATCGCGCTGCACATCACGTGTAGGGCCCGATTCCGTACTTTTGCGGCGTACGTTGCAAGCCTTTAGGCCCGCGGAAGCCTCTTCGGCTTGCCGTCACACTTTAAGATCCCGCACCATTGCAGACTCCACTGGAGCATCACCCGCTCCGATGGGTCAAAGTTCCGTCCAACAGCGCAGTTGTTGGTTGTTTCTGGGTGAAGAATGGCCATAAAACAAGCACCGAAACCCAAACTGCCCGGGTCACGTATTTCAATACAAAACATAGTTAGGTCTCCAGCATGATCTCGATGACCGTTTGAACGACGTGCGACCGTGAATCGTGCGAAAACTGCGAAAAGACGCCGGGAGTGAGCCGTGAGGCTGTTCTATGCCTCCGGAGTGGCTCTTACAAAAGTGCCGCCACCCCGGGGAGTCGGGCGCGCAATGCGCTGTTCACCGTCATACATTCGGGTTGAACTTGCAAATCTCTACTTCAATACTCGTTTCCGTGCAAATAAAAAAAAATTGTAAAATGGGCCAGGCAGATTACGCAATGCTGCAGGCACAGCCGCTGAACTCGTATAAGCCGAGGTGTTCTTGATATCGCTTTATCATTTCGTTTTGTCGGCGGTGGATTGCTTTGGTTCAATAATAAATCAACTTCCACTTTAGATTTTCAAAAATTGAAAAAATGGGTCTACCTACATTTGTTTAAGCACGGTAGTTTGTATTGGCAGTTTGTTAGTTTTGAGCGTAAATGCTGGTCCAAAGGGAAGTATCGGGTGCCTGTGGTAAATGGTGGGAAGTCATTCTTGAACCTTACAGTTATAAACAGAAAATAATGGGAGCAATTTATCATAGGAAATAAAATTGAGACAGGTTGATTTATATCATATAACGTAATTGCAGTCTAGATTACCAGTGAAATTCAAGGTTCGTTCATCCTGGGTAGCAGTAAATGTCGATATTCGCCTCTATCTGTGGTGGTCCTTGTGTGCTTTGTCACTGATTTAATCTGTTACATGCGGTACTCTGACAAAAAAGTGCTATTTACAAATTTGTCTCGTTAAATCTTTTGGCCCAACCACACACTACATTGCGCATTGTCAACCTTTCATCGATGGCAGTTGCACACTCCCCGTGACAGCACAGTGCTGAGCACAACTATTTGGAGATATTTGTCCAGTGCTGACAAAAAAAGCCCAGTGCAAAAGAAAGACCCTAAACGAATTTGGGCTGAATGGAGATGCCGCACATATCACCGAAAAAATCCTAGAGTGCATGCCAATCTTTAAAACAAAAATTGGCATTGACCTTTATCTCCAAGGTCTTATAATTTATGGAATGCAGTATTTGAGAAGTTTAGACTCGCTTAAAAAATTATGTAGAAGACATTAAACCATTCTTTTGGGGAGAGAAGAGTCCTTAATTTTTATCAAACCCCCGCTAAATTTAACGGAGAAACTGGATTTGGTGTACAGGTCACGTAAAATCAACTTTCCCGCTAAATTTAGCGGGGAAACTGAGTTTGTGGGTGCACGTCACGTGACATTGATTTTCCCGCATGAATATAGTGGGGAAACTGGAAACTGAATTGGTGTATATATAGGTCACAGGGCATTGATTTCCCCACCGACCTTGGCGGGGAAACTTAATTGGTGTAGAGATAATGCGACGCCAGGTCACGTGACATCAATTGACGCCACGTTGAACTTAAACACCAATTCAGTTTTTCCACTAAATTTAGCAGGAATTGCGAGACAGATTAAACTTTAAGACTGGGGGTTTCTGCTAGGAAAGCATTTCATGCTTTAAAAGGCGAAAACGCTAAACCCTAGTTATGGTTAATTGAGATAATTGGAATGCTGCTGTGACGAGACAGTGGTGCCAGTGATGCGGCTTCTAACAGAAGTGTTCTGCATATGCATTGTGTGTAGGCATGCCTACTTTGTAGTCAATGTCAGTTACCTCAGTGGTCTTCAACCACTGATGTTTCCGGGAACCCTTCAGAACCGGCAAAAGTGATGGGGATGCCATCCACTGGGGGAAGGGGGTATTAGATGTTTAAAGCAATTACAAAAAACTAAACGAAAAAACAAAAAAAAACTTGCGATTATTAACTGAAGCTCTGAAATGGAAAATACTGAAACCTACGCACTCGGCTCACATGGTTTAGCTTTATTAAGACATATAAAACAATCCAGCATCAGTAAAAAAAACAAAGTGTTTTAATTGCTCGGTTTGGTCGATGCTGGGGGGCTTTGAGAGGCCCCAAAAGTCCTACAAAAACTCTTAAAGGGGCCGCTGACCACCATTTCGGAACCTTTGGCTTTCCTGGCACAGCGTCATACAAGACGGCATTAAAGGGACACTGACAGGGTATTTATGCTCGCCAAGGTTTTTAGTTGTACGTGATATAAGGCAGCCCAACTACCCAGAACAGAGTTTGCAGACTCGAAGTTCAGTTTCTGCCCGAAAACCGCCTATTGTAGAACTGGCCGGTTTGAGTCGCGCTCACTCTCTTCTCCGTGGTCACGGCTGTTTTCAAGGCTTAGACACGACCACCAAATTTAATCAAAGTCGTGGGTCACTGAAAGCACACACTGAGTATTAAAAATAGAAAAAATATGAAACCTGTTTTTTGTGACTTCCAAAAGCTGCAAATACATCGATTGAAAAATGTTGCACAGAGAAGTGGAAGCATTCTGTGCGTTCACTGCGTAATTTCAACATGGCGTCGTATTGCGTACGAGGGGGTCTGCGGGCTAGACGGCGATGGTGGTGGTACAATGATTAACTCTCTACTTAGATCTTTTTGAGGAACAATAAATCTGTCTTTCTTCGAAAGACAGATTTGTTGGTACTGCGAAACCGATCAAAAGAATTGGTATTCATCCCGTACGACGCGCTCGACAACCAAGCTAATTGCACGAAGATATCGCTGCCGTCAACCTCTCGTGTCTGAAGACATCGCTCGTGCAAACGTCTAGCACGAAGTGCAAACTTGAGTTGAATATCCACGCATACGATTTCTTTACCAGGTGCGAATGCGGTCAATGCGTGGCACTGCCTAACTTTGAGCCGGGAGTGCATGTATTGATTGAAATCGCAGCAAACTTTCTGACGTACAGTAGACCGGCTGCATAACTACAAAGAGTTCCCCCTGTAGCTCAGTGAAAAGATGTTCGCCTCACACGCAGCGGGCCCAGGGTTCGATCCCTAGTGTGGGCGTACCTTTTTCTTTTTTTTTTTGTCTTACATTTTGCGATATTTATTTATCTGTTTTTACAATTATCACTGAAAAACAAATGTTGTGGATGATACGTCACTGAACTAAATGGTATGGGATTCCCTTTTTGACACCTGCGAACTCACTGTAGTCACTTTCCACAAAATGCGAGGAGCAGGAATCGGGTAGCGTCCGCTTTCCGAGGTTCCCGTAACTGTTCTGCAGCCAGTTACTGATCCCATCCCGTTGATGGGATCGGGGATGGGATGGGATCAATGGCAGCCAGCCATTGATCCCGATCCCGTAACAGCCAGCCATTGATCCCGATCCTGCTGATGTCGGAAACTTGTGCAGACTCTGCCGTACAATGCCACTTTCAGATGCAGGACATGCGGTAGCCGTTTTCACGCAACATATTGGGAGTACCGTATTTACTCGCATAATGAACGCACTTTTTTCCCGAAAAATCGATGCAAAGTTGGGGGGTGCGTTCATTACGCGGGGTAAGATTTTTGCGTCCGTATTTACTCGCATAATGAACGGCCCTTTTATCCCGAAACATCGACGTAACTTCTTATCCCTTTGCGCGCGGCGCGCGACTCGAAAACCAAACTACGATGCGCAAAAAAAGCTCCTCTCCATGTTTTCTTTCTTGGGCATTTCTTTCTTTCCGCTCCGCTTTTCTTTCTTATTTCCTTGCGCGCGACCTCAAAACCAAACTGCGCTGTAAAAAAAAAAAGAGAAAAAAGCTTCTTTTTATGTTTCTTTTTTCTCTTGGTTCCGTGGACTTTTTTTTTGCCGCCTTTCGCAAGCTGTTTTGTTTTGCTTTGCTTAGCCGGGGGCTTTTCTTTCTTATCTCCTTGCGCGCGGCGCGACGCGCAACCCCGAAACTAAACTGCGCTGTGCAAAAAGGAAGAAAAAAAGAAAGCTCCTTTTTATGTTTTTTTCTTTTCTTTTGGTTCCGTGTTTTTTTTTTTGCCGCCTTTCGCAAGCTGTTTTGCTTCGCTTAGGCGAGGACTTCTCCGCTTCTTTTTCTTATCTCCTTCCGCGAGGCGCGCGACCCAAAGTCCAGACTGCGCTGTGCAAGAAAAAAAAAAAAGCTCCTCTCCATGTTTTTTTTGTTGCTTCCGCTGGATTTTTTATTTTTAACGCCTTTTGCAAGGTGTTTTGTTCGCCCACCCTGCCCATGCATTCACGACCTCACTGCACCAGGATAGAAAAGTGCATTCATTTCTGCGCGTGGGGGGAGGGGGTCAAAATTTTGACGTCCGAGTTGGGGGTGCGTTTATTACGCGAGGGAAAAAAAAGTCGAAATTTTGAGAGCCGACTTGGGGGGTGCGTTCATTACGCGAGTGCGTTCATTGTGCGAGTAAATACGGTTATTCTTTTCGGATGTCATCACGGAAGTCACCACTGGCCCTCACTACTCATTCTAACTGGAATGCTGACAACAACTCATCTTGAAGTACAGAACAGCGAGCAGAACAAACATAACTGCAAAGGAATCGCACAGCAAACAATTCCTGCAACGTATCTGTCTACTGCCCAGAAAAAAAATTAAAACAAACGCACAGTTGGGTGTAGTTACGTGACTTTGGCTTCTCTCATCCCCTATTTCTCCGACTTCGTATGGAGGTTTCGCCTCGGGCAGTTCCGTTTTTTGGCTTTATTGGAACATACGGACTCTGTAGCAAACCTATGAATTGAGTAGTCCTCCGACACCATAATGAATCACCTGGCAAGAAACGAAAAAGCATTTGTGGGGGGGGGGGGTCAGTGTCTTTTTATGGCCACAGTCGGTGCGCGGCCATCCGCGGGCCACAGCCAACCGGCTGCTAGAGGGGGAGTGGTCCCCTTTCGGTGTCGCATGCTCTCCAATGCTGGTGTTCAAGGAACCCTGGAGCATGTTGTGGAGAACCTTGTTTAAGAGTCTATGCTTCGTTATTAGCCGCTTCTCTACTGAGTCCTATATGAAATTGTTCATTCTGGTGCCTTCTAATTCAGGAATGGAGCTTTGACGTGAGGGTCAAGTGGTCATGTCATGGAAGATGACCTATGGGCATTTACTTGCACTGCCTGTTTTCTTGTCTGTCCCGTTGTAGATGGTGCCCTGCTTGTACGTGTGCGGCCTGGGGGTTGTGTTGCTGGCTCAGCTGTGGCGGCTCAGTGCCCTCCAACAGGAGGCTCTTTTTGCCACGGTGCTCACTGGACAACTCCAGGTCAGCTCCAGAGGAGGACGGAGTGCTCCTGCTTCCTTTGGTTTGTGCGTGCAGTGAATGATGTTAAGGCGACATGAAGGAGAACAAACAGCCGTTAAAATGGGATGAACCCGTTGTTTTTGCTTCGACTTTTGTACAATCGGGACTTACTCATTGGCGACGATATCAAATTATGATGGCTGCTGAGTCCACCAAAACAAACACTGGCTGCTTGGGAAACAGTGCCATTACTTTGTGTTTCGCTGTATCATTTTCACCCTCTCTACAGACAAGAAAATGAATGGGAGCGCAAAACAGACGACGTACGTCTAGTTGAAAATGATTGTTAAAAGAAACTAGACAACACACATTTGTTTTGTTTTTCTCATTTTGTGTTAATTTTTGCTTTATTGGTAAAAACAAAAGAATCATGCACTGACAGTTGGCACAGAGAAAGAGTGTGTCGCTTTTGGCTCAGAAACCTTGTCTCCCAAGGTCGAGGAAGTGCCCCCTTGTGGCCGCCTGCAATTTTACAGGGTGCCATCTGTCAGTTGTTGCATTAATCAGACTTTTTTTCTTAGCAGACAGACACCATAAACAGGTATTCAATGTTTTTTTTTATTTCTAACTTTCCACTCGGATAACTTTGTTCAGTGAAATTTTGATTCACAGAGGTCCACCACCTTCAAGCAGCTCTTTAGTAAATTCTAGCACGCATATGTTAAAAGACCGGTTTGTCGCACCGGTCCCTTCAAGATGGCCAACAATCCCTTTGATTCACGCAGTAGACAGACACGTCTCAAGGTAAGGAATGCAAGCTAGCTCGTGCTTCTTATCTTCACTACTCAGTCAGCCTAGAATGCGTTCAGAGCACAGCACTCCACGTCGGCCAAGTTGGGTGACTTGTTTTGGGAGCACACAGACAACACTGACAAAGAGAAGCAACCTCGGCCACAGCGCAAGTGGGACTCCAACCAGGTGAAGACGTCTCACAAAACGAACGAAGAAACGCAACTTCGGCTACAACGCAAGCGAGAGGCCAAGCAGGTGAAGACGTCTCACGAAACGGACAAAGAAAAGCAACTTTGGCTACAGCACATGCGGGATGCCAAGCAGGTGAACAGTAAAATGGATAGGTGGGCTGGTTGGTGCATGTTTAACTAGTGTAAGCGCCTAAAAAACGAGGACACGAGGGAGCAGACAGGACCAAGTGCGCTTTGGTCCTGTCTTGTCTTCCTCGTGTCCTCGTTTTTTAGGTGTTTCACAGGTGAACAGTTTTTTCTAAACCAGGGGTCGGCAATTGGCAGCCCGCAGGCCAGATGTGGCTCGCGAGGGAATATTACATGCTACCAGACCAGCCTCCCCCAACAGACACACGCTCCAGGACTAATGGATCAAGGATTATTGTTGGCTGCAAGCCTGGTGTAATTGGACGTCTTGGCTCTGAAGCGGCCTACTAGCAAATCAGTTTATTATCCTTAGCAATTGCTGTGCACCACAGTGATGCATTGGAATTCAGTAATCAAAGTCGTCGTATCTAGCATACTACTTTTCGTTCGGAATCGCGGTTCATACCATTGTCAATTTCAATAGTTTTTGTTCGCACTCAGGGTCTCGCATATGGGGATTCTGACCGAGCAACTGGTCAAAGTTTAGCAAGAATCTTATAGTCCACATTACAAAGAGAAATTTGATGGTAACACTCGGAGGTTTTCAGTTTGTTTCGGTCATTGGACCTTGGAATTGGAGCTTTGTGGCTCTTCATGAATGATGGAGACAGACCCTTCAACTTCAAGAGACACGCGATATATAGTGTCCAGCACTGAGCAAAAGAGATGACTTTGCGTTTTATCTGTTATTTTGTAATTCTGATGTATACTGCGCTGCAAAGTTACACTTAACACATAAAGACGCAAACTACGAGATGACATGAAAGACAGTTAACATTGTTATTTTGTGAACTGGTCACCTCCCGCCCACTGTACCCCCCCCCCCCCCCCCCGCCCCCTTGGATTTTTATCTGGCCCGCTACCTCTCCGCTTCTGGGACAATTTGACCCCGGCAGGAACAGGTCGCCGACCCCTGTTCTCAACAGAGGAAGACAAGCAACTTAGGCTACAATGCAAGCGGGATGCCAAACAGGTGGAGACGTCTCGCTAATGGCTGATTCAGACAACGGACTGATTCTCGGGCGACTTGATCATGCGACGACACGTTTGCGGATCGTCCGTCCTCCCAAGCGCATCCACACGAAGGAGACGACGAGCAGATGACAGCAAGAACAGACCAAACTTGTTCGCAAAGTTACTGTGCCGCGAAACTCCAATAATATGGTGTGGCACCGTTGTCCAAGAGCAAAATCCTATGTGTGTCGCGACCGTGAAAAAGAATTGTGTGCCGCTGTTAACATACAGCATGAGACAGAACATCATAATAAGGTTAGCGTGAAGTGCCACTCGCCTTACTAACCCAAGGCATGACAGTCACACAAGCATGGTTGTGCTTGACGAGGCTTCGGCGTCGAAGCAACGAAGTGCTGGACTTGCGGAGGGGCATATAGAGATGCCTTCTGCACACCACTCTTGCGCACAATACTTCACTACACAACAGCCACAAGAAAAGTCTCACTGAATGAACGGTTGATTGAATGTGCAAAAAAGATTGTGGCATGCTAGGCGAATTTTGACAGTAGATTCTTGACACGGACCCGGTGGAGTTCTGGAACTCGCGTTGTGTCAGCTGGGCAAAGTTTCTGCGGCTGCTTTTGTTAGTGGAACCAAGAATCGTGCTATAAAATTAACCAGCGAATACACTAAACACTGTGATGTGGCATCTGTGTTTCGCTTGTCCAGAAACAAAGAAAACATATTGTTGCCAGGCTAAATGCTTTTCAAGTCACGCATGCCAAAAACTCCCCGAGTGAAAAGGCGTTCAACCATTTCGGTCTGCAGACAAGGTGCGGATCACAGGAATCAATGACGTGACAATCGCATGGTATACGGTCTGTGGACGAAAATCGCTATTCGATCTGTCTTGTAAGTTGGCCATAAACGAACGAAGAGAAGAAAACTTTGGCTACGACGCAAGTGGAATGCCAAGCAAATCAGGGCGTAAGCAACTTTGGCTAAAACGCAAGCAGGGTGCCAAGCAGGTGAAGACTTCTAAACAGATCAAAAGAAGAAGAGAAGCAACTTTAGCTACAATGCAAGCGGGATGTCAAGCAGGTGAAGATGTCTCACATAATGAAGAGAAGCTACCGTAGTTACTTGAATATAAGTCAACCAGAAATATGGGCTCGACGATTAAACTTGCCGAGAATAAAAAAAATTAATTCAGATACAGTCGAACCCGGATATATCGAATTCAAAGGGGATCGTAATATAGTTTGATACATCGATCATTTGATATACAAAAATGTGGTAACTTAAGCTCCATTTGAAATTTCCGCGTGTCTCTGCTAATATTGAAGGCCGCGACAAACGGGACCTTACCAAATAGAGCCTCTAAGAGCAGCTGAAAACAGTAGAGCTTAGTTGGTGAAGATTACAAACACCGCCGCATTTTTCGACCCACGGTGTTTGCAATCGTTTACACAGCGCCTGCAACAAAACACAAAAATAATTTTAAAAAAGGCAAAAAAAAAAAAAATCTTGATCCATAGAATAAAGTTAAGCAAGCAACAAAAAAGAACCCTCACTAAATTTAGGCAGCAAAAAAATAAAAAGCGTGCGAAGCAAAAACGACGAAAAGAAAGATAAACAAAGATAAGGGGTTCAAAGTGCGATTGCTCCACCGTTGTCAACACACTCAACTTGACGAAGACTTTTTTTTCTTTTTGTCTATTTTATTCTGGAGTTAAAGAGTCACGCAGCGACAGTGGTGTTTGGGAAAAGAGCGCACGCTACCGTTCCAGCGACAGGCACTCTTTTTCGCGTGCCCTTCCCCTTGCTTTTGCCATCCTCCACTTTTTTTTTTTTATGTTTTTTTTTATTTTTTACAACTGCTCTTTTGCTGCGTATCCCCGTGCGCGTTTGCTGTGCTTTGCTGTGCTTTGTTCGCTATATCGAGTGTCCCCGCCATGGGAGTTCGATATAGAAAAACACCGCTCTTATACAATTACATGTGATTTTCAAGGGGATGTTTGGACTGTTCGATAGAAACAATAATTCGAAATACCCGGGTGTGATACAACCAAGCTCAACTGTATAGGTCTACCCTTTTTTTTTTTTTTTAAAGAACGGAGGAAAGTTTTGGCAAAAGAAAGAAACATATATTTATTTACGGCGCGCTCAGCTAAATCACAGCGCTATGCCAAAAAGTGAATCATCATCAGAACTTTCGGACATGTCATCATTGTCGATAGCTTCGTCAGCTTCATTGACATCCTCACAAATTCGCAACAATACCTCACTGACACCGTTGCAAAATGGCAAGAACAAGAAATGAAATAAGGTGGAGACAGGCGAAGTGATGGAAGACCAAACACAAAGACGTGAGCAACGCCGTGAGCCGCCGTGTGCAACAGCAAGTGAAAGTAACCTCCGTATTTTGTTTTGCTGCGCGTCCGCGAGGAAGAGAGGGAAAGGGACAAGGTGCATGGCACGTTGCGTCCCCCTCCCTCCCCTTCCCCCCTGCCGTTGCGAGGGGCATGCGTGAGTGGCGCCAGCTGCCGACAGGCGCAAAACCTGATGCCCGAGGAATGTGTACGAGTGGCGGCCACGGCAGGCCGCCGGCTGCTGCTGTTTCGTTTGTTTTTGTGCACCAAAAGCTTTCCGAAACAAGAAGTGGCGTGGTGCTCCGGCGACGCCGGCTCAGTGACTCGATAGTTCCATGCAGTCGGTAAGGTCGCTAAATTTGGTCACGAATGTAGGTCGAAATTCTCTGATCACGACAATAGATCAACCTTTAATATTTGACATTTCCAAAAAAAATTTATTGATATTCTAATAAATACGGTGCATCGGCTACAACGCGAGCAGGACGCCAAGCGGGTGAAGACGTCTTCCGAAACAGACGAGGAAAGCAACCTTGTTTCCCAAATTGTGGGTGGGACGCTAAGCAGGTGATGTCCCTAAACGGACGAGGAGAAACAACTTTGGCTACAACGTGAGCAGGACGCCAAGCAGGTAAAGCCTTTCTAAATGGATGAAGAGAAGCAACGTGGGGTACAATGCAAATAGGTAAAAGACTTTTTTTCTAAACGGAGGAAAAGAAGCAACTTTGGCTACAATGCAAGCGGAACGCCAAGCAGGTGAAGACGTCTCACAAAACAGACGAGGGAAGCAATTTTGGCCACAGTGCAAGCAAGACACAGTGCAGGAGATACGAGCATCAGTAATGGAACGGCGCAACTATGAGCGAATACAAACATACTTGTTGGCTAAAAAGTACTTTGAGGAGCATTTTCTCAATGACTCGTTCATCAAGACGTGCGGCGTGTGTGACTGCCTATGGTTCCAGACGGACACGTGCATTGTAATAGCTAGGCATGGGCGAATAGAGGATTTTGGGCACGAATCGAATTCGAAGCGAATAGTGATTTTGGCCGAATAATTTTGGAGTCGAGTAGTTCGAATAGTACAAGCAACAAATACCACGAGATATGTTTAAACTATAGTTTTATATTTACCCTTATTTGGTATTAGAAGAACTGTAATTGTTAATTTCAAGTGTATTGATTTCGGGAGCACGAAATGGTCAAAATGGTCGGAAGCTTGCGCTACCTAGCCGGAAATCCAAGCCAAAGTAAGTCAAACCCATTTATATCGAACTCGCAAGAAAACGTCTACCAGTTCGATAAGCGGGTAATTCTATATAAAAGTTTTAATGAATTTGACTCAAAAATCCACTTTCTGCTGAAATATTACACAGTGAAGTAGTCTTGCATCTTCTGCTGCTTTTTCTTCATTGCATCCGCGATAACGATATTTTTCTACGCTATCGACGGACTCCAAAATGCTGAGGCCGCTGCCTTCTATATTCGCGCATTAGCGCCGAACTATGCCGAGAGCACGTCCAACGGAGCACCTTCTCCTGCAGAGCGCCGTTTTGCTCTGCAAGTTGGCTTTCCCCTAAAACAGGTGGCTGCGTTGGGGAAACCAGCTAGCAGAACAAGCTGGCTTTTTTTTTTTTTTCCGGGCGGGGAGAGGGAGCACGGAGCACCCTCTTTCCTCTCCCTCTGCAAAAGCTATATTTCATTTTCTTCCCCGCAACCAACGCAACCGCCCCAAAAAAAAAAAAAGCTTGCGTGCTTTGCAAGTTGGCTTTTTCCCAATGCGGCCTCTCTTGTTGGGGGAAAGCCAGCTTGCAGAGCAAAACGGCGCTCTTGGCAGTTCGATATATCGGTAGCGGCTGCTATTTTTGTTCGATGCAACCATAGTTTTTGCTATATATTATCACTGTAACATTACTGTGCACGAAAATTTCTCGATATAAGGAATAATTCAATGTAAACGGGTTCGATACAGTCGGGTTTGACTGTACTTAGAAAGGTCGAATAATCCTATTTTGTTGAATATTTCGATATCGTCGAATACTTAAATTTGATTCGAAGCAAATGCCGAATAGAACAGAATTCGATTGGCTATTCATAATAACCGAATATTCGCCCATCCCTAGTAATAGCACCGTTTTGCGAGACTGCATTCAAAGTATCTACAAGTTGGTAGACTGGTTTGTGATTCCTAGCCTGTCTCGCAACAACGCCTTACACGACGTTGCAAAACGCTATCAATTTTCAACGACAGTCCGCCTAGTGATTTTGGCGTTCTTTTTTCTTGCGTCGGTTTTGTTATTGCAGTCCGATTACCCCGCCGTGGGGTGTACCTCCTGGCTGCTCACGTTCTGTTTGTCCCTCCAGGGCTGCCTGCAGGAATGCGTGTCCAGGCTCGCCCAAGGCCGGGACAGCCCCCGGCCTCTGCTGGCGCCCCCTGGAGGCAGCAGCAGCAGCACACTGTGGGCGGAGTTGCTGTACGGACTCCTGTCGTACTTGGAGGGCCTGCCCCCAAAGGAGGAGGGACGGCCCCTCTGGCACTGGCTCTCGGGGGCCCTGCCCCGGTCGCTGGGGGCCCTTCTTCTGGACGAGCTTCCCAGACAGGTCGGTGGTGTCCCCCTTGGCCTTCTTGCAATCGGGTGTTGCAGAGGTCCTCAACCAATCTCCAGTCTGACTGAAAGCCGAGGGATCCCCGCCTGTGCCGGCACGAATAAAATGAAGCAGCAACGGAAAAGCCCACAGATCTCGGAAATAATGAGGCACATTCTGGGGAGTGTTTAGTAATAAATAAAACAGCTAAAAAAGGAAGGACTAGTGGAAGACGCACAAACGAGGGTGCATTATTTATTTGTCTACGTTTGCAGTGCTCCTAAACAACCGGATGGTTATTTTTTTTATTTATTTAGTCTTTTTAGGGCCACGAGGGCATTGCAGAGTGCAAAAAAATGGCTCTGATCAGCCAAAAAACGTGCTTAAACTGTAAGAACTTCACTTAGCAGCAAGGAGGGCCGAGGAAATCGGGGAACTCTGGAGAACCGATGCGGGTACTTCGAGGAATCCCCGTGTCCCTAGAAACCTAATTTGAGAAGCGATGATGTACTGGACAGAAAATGACATCAACGACATTCGGAACACGAACATTAATAAAAATCAACAGCGATATCGCACCTGTATATCGAACAGACTGCTTCATTATTTTTTTCTAAAGGCACATCTCTGACGAAAATGCTCCTAAAGAAGCCAGTAGCTTACGTGAGGTGTCCTGGGACGCCGGGAGGGCGGAGACGCAAAATACCCTCGGATTCCCTCGTGACGTTGGTCATACTCCTCTCTGTGTTCTACCATTCCTCCATGCACATGTGCATATTCCATGGCAAGGCATGTCAGGAGACCGGTCGACATCATTGGATAGTATAGTGAACTCCGCGATAATCCAAACTCGGATGTTTCTGCAGTTTGAATTAATGAGAGTCGTCTGTAACTACCGTATTTTCGCGCGTACAGTCAAACCCACTTATAACGATCCCACATATAACGACCTATCGGTTATAATGACCAGCTTTCAGAAAATATACGAGTTCAAGGCCCTACCCATTAAAATTTGTCCAGATAAAACAACCGTTTTTCAAAACATCATACTCTTACAACAAACACAAAATCCGCTTTAAAAAAAAAATGCGCACAAAAAAGAGTAAAAACTACATTTTGGGAAAAAAAACAAAAAAACCTCGCGCTGAAAAGGAAAAAAAAAAAGTAAAAGAGCTACGTTTTGGGCGCGGCGCTGCGGGAACGCTTGAGGTAATTTCCACGGCCGCGCAGCAGGGGGAAACAAAACTACAAAAGTAAGAATGCTCTCCCGGGTCGCATAGTCTGCCGATTGTGCGTGTGCGGGAAGGAGAAGAAAAGGCAAAGGAGCAAGTCAACCACGCTGTGCTGTGTTCGTTTGTTCTATGTTTGCAAACTCTGTATTTAACTCAAGAAAAACTCAATGCTCGGTATAAGGTGGCTAGCCCCTCACCATCGTGACCATTTGTCTACGTTCGCCATTTTGGTATTCGTATCACGCACATTCTCGCGTCTACGGACTCGTGTCTATCGGTTTAAAGTGAAAGAAAAAAAAAAACCACTAAGAGGCTTTATTTAAATGAAAGGGCATCACGCTGGCGGAAAAAGATAACAACGGTGCAGCACTTCGTAGCCTCGCAATCTCAGCAACCCGACGAGCTCGCAAAGTGTTGTTTGAAAGACGACCCTGCCAGAGGCGATGGCCGCGCACTCGTACATGCGCAGGAAGCGCGGCACTTAAAACGCTTTAGACCTAAGCAGGTATTAATTATTTCTGTGGACAGCGAAGAACCATCGTCCGACAGTGCACGGCTTTTATTTCTGTGTTGGGGTGCGTTTCATAAAATCTGTTCTATGAGGTATGTGGTCAATCTTCATTGTTTTACTTGTGTGATAGAATCGGCAGTAATTTACTTTTTGATTTTCTGAAAGCTAAATCTGCCTGCGCGTTAGAATTAGGGGCGCGTTAGAATCTTGCAAACAGTTACTTTAAATAAAGAGCTGGCAGAGTGAAACTGCATAACCAGCTTCATCATCCTTATTTATAATGTTTTAAAAGGTAAGTCCAGATATAACGAACTACTGATAGAACGACCACTTTTCGCGGAACTATCGTGTTCGTTATAAGTGGGTTCTGACTGTATTACCCGCCCCTGCATATAACCCGCACCCCCAACTTACGACTGCTAGAAAAAGAAAAAAAAAAGACCTCGCGTATTACTTGCATAATTACCGACGGAAAGCAATGTCAAAGTCACCAAAAACAGTACCTTTATTGGAACATTACTCATTGCTGCAGTCACGGCACCTATCAGTTGAAGAATCTTCATTGTCCCAGAGAGCGTCGTCATCCATGCCGTCCGGGCGATTGCTGATACAGCACTTCCTGAAACTCTTGCGAATCATCTCTGCAGGAATCGCCTTCCACGCATTGACAATCCACTTGCAAAGTACTGCGATGTCAGGTTTGTGGATCCGGCCCGTCCGCGTGAGGTCGTACGGCTCCTCGGCAATTCACTCCGTGTACATGTGCTTCACGTGCACCTTAAAAGGCTTGTTCAAGCAAACACCCATCGGCTGAAGCACGGACGTCATCCTGCCTGGGATCACGACGAGGTCCGTCTTGTCATCCGCGAGACGGGTCTTCACTTGCTCGGTGTTGTGGCCCCGGAACGCGTCCAGCACTAGCATGGACCTCCGCGCTAACATCGCGCCCGGCCTGTTCTTCCACACGGTTTTCAAACAGTCGACGACAAGATGTCTGTTCATCCAGGAGCTGTCCTCCGCACACACAAATATCCCGGAGGGCAAATCAGTGAGAAGCGTCTTGCGCTTAAAGATCACGTACGGCCGTAGCTTCGTGCCGTCTGCTAACGCGCACAACATCACTGTGCAGCGCAGTTTTCGAGTTGCCGCCCGTCAAAATGCTTACCGACTTGGAGCCCTTTTTCTGAAGAGTTGTGTCCAGTGCATTTCAAAGTGTGCGGGAGTTTGGTCCGCGTTACCAATCTGCGGGTACAAGTACTCGGGTTGCTTTCGGAGCCCGATCACGTAGCGCTGGAAGTTCACTAACTTCTCCTCGTAGGCGTCAGGAAGTCGTTGGCATAAGGTCGTCCGCCTCCGGATGGAAAATCCTTGGCGTTTCATGAATCGGTGAAACCACCCGCGGCTGGCACCAAACTGGTCGCGCGGTGTGCCGTCTTCTCTTGCCAGCCTCAGAGCTTTGATCTGGGCCATCTCTGTTGATACGGGGTGGCCGCGGTCTCTCTTCTCCTCACTGAACTCCGCCAGCTTGGCTTCGATCTGGGGGAAGGCCCCAGTCTTGGGACTGCGGAAGGACCTGCAGTCACGGCTTGAACTTTGAAGATCCTGCTTCTTTGCTCTCCACTCGCGTATACAGGATTCGTCGACATCATACTTTCGGTCTGCCGCACGGTTTCCGATCTCTTCGGCAACACTGATTATTTTGAGTTTCTGCTCCGCCGTAAAGGACTGCCGCCGAGCACAGCTCATGTCGAACGTAATGGGACGACCAAGATGGCAAGATTGACGTTTCTCGCTTTGTTCTACCTTCGTGGGTGCGCGGCCAGTGGTGCGCGGCCAGTCCAGCGTTTTGGCGCGCAGATAATGCAAAGATGGCAACTCCAAAAAGAAGATAAACAAGGAGAGGCGGGAGAAAGTACCTAGGAAGCAATGGCTGAGAGGGATTCTGGGGAATTTACGTCCCCACCGACCATGCGGCTCGGCGCGTACTGCCATGAAGCCACACTTGCGTCCAAATTCGTGTATTACCCGCACCCTTACTTTGCCTGGGATTTTTTTAAAGTTTTGATGCGGGTAATACGCGAGAAAATACGGTATTATGTATTGAGTGGTATGGTGTCGCCATCTAGTGAACAGATGATTTTGAGGTCTGTCGTCCTTCAGCCCACTTACGAGGCGATTGCACAGCATTTTCTTTCAGATTTGGAAAGTTGCAGTATTGTGCCTACCGCCATAGTTCCACCATGAACAACACAACTGACTCAGTGTTATGTATTGAGTGGTATGACGTCGTTATCTAGCAACAGACAGCAGACCATAAACACTCAACGCATACAGTAAAGTTGATTGTCAAGTTTTGTGATGTGATGTTACGTTAGGTGACTACTAATAATGTGGATGCTTGGGCAAGTTGGTAACTCATGCTTGGATGGAACAGCGCGGATGAACAGTCACACTCACATGCACACCAGAAGCAAACAGACTCGCAGCGCTGACTTTCAACTCAGTTCTATATGTCTTCTTCCTTAAATCTTCAACTTCTTCACCTTTGAAGTCCAATGTCCTCTCGATATTTAAGAACTCTTTGGATCCTTTGGACCTAACCCATGAACTTCCGGTTGAAGAGTCCCTAAGGTTCTTAGACCTCAGACTGTGTTTTCTTTCTCATCATACTTGTTGGACATATGCTCCGAGGGGAAAAAGCCACTCCTCCATTATCAATCGGCCCACTCCAAATTAGTTAAGACGGGTGTAGTCAACCCATGCCTTAAAAATGCCATCACAAAGTCATGCCCGCATACTGTAAAAACCAGCTTTGACGTGCAGATAGCTAGGCTATTGTCAGGGGGTTACCCTAATCACGTATTAATATCTCTCGCAGAAAAACTCCTCCAGAAAATCAAAAATCCCAATTTAATCAATGTGAAAAGAGGGACAGAAACCAAAGGCCAGCGGTTGTGCCTTATATTCACCATTTTTCTCATGGTCTTAGAAAGATAGGCAACTGCGTAAACGTTAACATAGTATTTTCTGCTCCATGTAAGCTCTCTAGTTTATGTAAAAAAATCAGCAGAACCCATCCTTTGGGAATGATTATCTACGTTAATGCGAATAGCATCAAACGGTGCGGAGTTATGCGCGTTCGTCAGGTGGCCGGCACACTCTAGATACGCCAGCCCACTCTTGAGGCGATTCTAAATTTGTTGACACTTTCACAGCCCTGCGCACGATCTCCGCAGCCCAGCACGTGCGTTTGTGTCACTTAGGAAGGCGAGCAAAGCACGCGCCATACGCACAAACACTCAAAATGGTACCGACCAGACTTTCTGGCGTCTCAGCTAGTCTCAACCAACGGTACTCTAAACGGTTGTTTATATCTTTACCATAGGACGCGCTTTACAGCGCTGTCACAGCTACCAGTGCGCGCGCGTTCCATGCACGAGGGCTCATTCCGCTCTCGTGAGCGGCACGGCCGCTACATCTCCCTCTCCCGAGCGCGGGAGAGGGTGAGCTAGCGGCCGTGCTCAGCCTCACGAGAGCGGAATGAGCCCTCGTGCATGGACGCGCGCCACTGCTGTGCCGCTGTAACACGTCCTATGGTAAGATATAAACAACCGTTTAAATGCGTTGAATGACTGCCTTCATAGCTCTGTGGTTAGCGCGTCTGCCTGCTGATCAAAGGGTCAACGGTTCGAATCCCAGCCGGCGCCGGTCTTTTTATTTATTTATCGACCCGCGGCGTAAGAGGTTAGATAGCCAGATAGATACATAGACGAAAAGTGTGTGAAGTAGCCAAAGAATGCTATTCGCATTAAAAGTCAATTCTTCCTCCGATAGGACCTTAGGTTGTACCAAAAAGCACCACTCCCGTTATGTTCCATGCTCTGAAGGGGTGGTTTATGCCATTCCCCTCTCATGCGGAAAACAGTATATCGGGCAGACCGGGAGGTGTCTCAATGACCGGTTACGAGGGCATCATTATAACATAAACCGAGTAATATCAGGGAATCTAGGTATCCACTGCCGAGATTGCGGGTGTTCAGCGGACCTGAGTAATTGCACTGTCATAGCCAGAAGTGGTAATCAGCTGACACGGGAGATCATCGAAGCTGAAAAAATAGCCAGATTGGACAAACAATGTGTTAGTGTATCATCCGTAGCTTTGTCAAAGAAAGAATTGGATTATCTAGAGATATCATCAAAGCACCAATAGTGATAAAAAAATTTTCGCTTTATTTTTATTTTTAAAAATTTTGAAATTATTTTTTATTATTTTTTAATTTAAGTTTTTAATATTATTTTTTAGTTGTCTTTGCATGATTTATCTGACTATTCATTTTTAATGTGTATTGGCCTCTGGTGTGTAAAAATTTAAATTGTTCTCATTAACGGCAAAGGTGAAGAAGTTGGAAGATTTGAGGAAGAAGAAATATAGAACTGAGTTGAAAGTCAGCGCTGCGAGTCTGTTTGCTTCTGGTGTGCATGTGAGTGTGACTGTTCATCGCGCTGTTCCATCCAAGGTGACTACTACTTTGCGTGACGTCAAGTCGCATGATATGGTGTCACATAACACTGCCATGTACCATATTTGCATGAATATAACGCGACCATGAATATAACGTGAGGACAAGGTTTGATGCACTCAACAGGAAGAAAAAAAAATTACTACAGTAGACTCCCTTTAAGACGAACACGAAGGGACCCTGAAAATTTGTTCGACTTATCAGATGTTCTGCTTAACAGAAGTGCCTTAATTATCATGCTGGGCATGTCTAAATTGCTGTTGACCAATAAACACAGAATGAAAAGGCCTGCAATGAAGAGATACTTCAAAAGGACATTTATTTGGTTTAATTACCATGCCAAAAGAAAAAAATAATAATGTTTCACACACCACTGGCGGGGGAACGGATCCATTTGGTGATTTTTGACTGCCTCCTCTGTGCAAAGGTGTCTAGCGATGAAAGACGACATGTGGCCAATGTTCCTGAGAAAACCTTCAGAACCTTCTTGTTCCTGGAAGAACTGCAGTAGCACACTTACAGCAGCATCTGCTGCATCAAATGTCACCGGTGGTGCTTCCGGGGCAACATCTTCACTGTCGTCTTCATCATCATCGGCGTTTGCTGGCGGCTCAAGCACTTCCTCAATCAAAGTTTCGATCGTGTCTGTTCTGCAAGTAGCCACAGAGTCATCAACAGCAATGTATGCCGCTATGTCCAACGAAACACCGCTACAGTTCAATGAGGAAACCAGGCTGGCGTCCTCTGGGTCAGTGTCCTCCGACAAGTCCTCACCTTCACATGGGGCTTCCAGTGAGCAGCTCTGCTTTATAAATCCAGCATGGCGGAAGCAGTTTGCAATTGTAGCTTCAGTGACCTGATCCCAGGCATGAGACAGAAGATGGAGGGCACTCAAGAGATTCACCGAGTACTCTTTGCCATTTTCCATGCACAGAAGCATTCGTTGAAGCAGTGATCGTCGATAGTGCCTCTTCAGAGAACTGATTACCCCTTGGTCCATGGGCTGCAGTTTTGCAGTTGTGTTTGGGGGCAAGAACTCGAGCCGGATAGCCGAAAGTCCGCTGACCTTCCCGTGCCCGGGACAGTTATCGACAAGGAAGAGGACCTTCCTCTTTCCTTTTACAAAGCGGCGATCCACCTCGCACAGCCACTGCTCAAAGAGTGCCTGGGTCATCCACGACTTGGAGTTGGCTGTATAGCTCACCGGCAAAGTTTTCACGTTCTTGAAGCAGCGTGGAGACTTGGCCTTGCCGATTACTAGAAGGCGGAGCTTTTCAGTCACACTCATATTAGCACCGACGAGCATGGTAATTCGCAGCTTGCTGTGCTTGCTTCCGGTGCACACGTCGCCAGCAAACGACAGCGTTTTCCCTGGAAGAAGCTGGTAGTACAGTGCAGTTTCGTCAACATTGTAGATATCACCTGGCTCGTACTCTTCTAGGAAGTGCGTCATCTTCGTCAGCCTCCACTCGTCACAAGCCACATCGTCGACGGCGGCGGCCTCCCCGACGATAGAGCGAAGCACAAGTCCGTGTCGCTTTTGAAAGCGATCAAGCCAGCCGTCACTACATAAAAAATCGATGTTCAAGCGCTGTGAAATTTCCTCTGCCTTGGCGCGCAAGACGGTTCCGTTCACAGGCAGGTTGTCACTCCTGTGCTCGCCGAATCCACGCGATGAGAACTGCTTCCAGGTTTTCATGTGCGGCTTTGCGCATCCTCTTTCGCTTTGGTGCGAGGTCACCATCGTTGTAGGCGTCTAATATCTTCTTTCCGTCTTTCACTATGCCTGATGACGTACTTTTGGCGATGCCAAACTTACGTGCAATCGCCGTCTTCGACAACTTTGCGGCTTTCACCTCCTCGAGTATTTCCACCTTCCTTGCCAGCGGAGAAACTTACACGTCCGTTTTTCCATTTTTGTTCAGTCCAGCGCCGATGGCCGAGCGTAGATGGCACTGAAGAATAGACCAGTGGATAGCCAGTGGAATGGACAAACTGCCGAGGCAGCAGGCGAGTCTTCGTGGCCGTTGCGTACAACGCAGGCAGCGTCAACCGAAACCGACCGAGGAGTTTAGTTTATGCCGTAACTCGTGTTGAAGTACTCACGCGCGAGCGCGTGATGCGTGCATGTTTAGCGCGAAACACATGTCCGACGAAACCGTCCGATCCGACGTCCGACCACGCAATACGACGGTCAGAGGCGAGGGTTTTCAACGCTCTCCGGTGCTACGAAACCCCTCGCCCCCAAGGTCATTCCGGCAGTCCGCACGTCGGATTGGACGGTTTCGTCGTACCATGTGTTTGCGCTGTTATGTCTGCTCCCCGTTCCCCGGCTCCCCACGGAAGCCAGAGTTGCGCGTCTGCCGCTGCGCGCTATTCGCCGAGATCCGATCACGTGAGGAGCCGGATCAAGTGTTGTGCATGAAAGAAGACGTCGCGCGCGCCCGGCGTATGTTCCCCTGCTTTTCAGCGCGCCGCGTGCCTCGAACATGCGGCGCCGCTGTTCGCCGAATTCAGTCACGTGAGGGGCAGACTCCGCAGGCCGTGCAGGAAAGCCAACGCTCCGGGGAGTAAACGCGCAACTCTGGCTCCCGTCTATAAAAAAAAAAACTCCGCGACAACTTTTCTTGGCAATGCAGTGGAAGGTACAGGCCTGCGTCCCCTCTCCCCATTTTGAGTGTGCGCGAGCTCTCTCTCTCCCCGGAAATGGGGAGAGAAGAAAAGACTGCGCACGCTCAAAATAGGAGAGGAACGCGGGCCTGTACCTTCCACTGCATTGACAAGAAAAGTTGTCCGCGGAAGATAGTACCTGCCGCTCCTGTGCGGCGCGACCACTCCATATCCCTCGACACTCCGGCGCCCTCCTCCTCCCCCTTCCCGAGCGAACACCGCCGTGGCGCTATGCGCGGCCGGCCGTACAAGCGCGTCGTCGTCGTCGGTGCAGTGCCTATGGAAGTTCGAGTTATACAAAATGCGCGCGTAAAGCGGTTCGTGTTAAACGATTTTTTTTTTGCATTGCGTCTATGGGAAACCAACCAAACAATCTTATTTTGTTCGGCATATCCGAGAATTCCGCTTAAGCGAGTTCGCCTTAACGGGAGTCTACTTATTATAACGCGAGTCTCGAGGCCATGTAAGTTTACAGCACTTGGGGGCATAGCAGAAGTGAAAAGTCAATGGAAATAGAAGAAATATTAGTTTATGTTTTGACTGCACTCATCCTGACTGCTCAGGTCCTTCCGTTTACAATCTACGTGGGGAGCCGCAGATATGCAGCAGCAGGGCGCCTGCTAGTCTAATTGTTCCTTTTTCTTCTGCGTGAGCTTTTGGCAGCCCACAAGCAAGGGAAGGCACGGAGCAGAAGCACCAACACACAAACACCAGACCACTCTAGAGCAGAAACTAAGAAATGCACAGGCAGAAAAAGATTTGTGGACCCGATACACGATCACCCGCATTCTTGTTTGAGTTCCTCTGCATAAACAAACACCTCGTGTTGCACAATTGCGTAAACACGGTCGGTGGTCTTGGCTCGGTTTGTGCTGACTTGACTTGGCCTGGCTTGACTTGGCTTAAATTGGCCAGTGCCCGCATTCTCGCGTGGCGCGCTACATTTTTGCGGAGTGCTTTCCCCCGTGTGTTGTACAAGCACAAAAGCGATAAAAATGCTTCTTATGTGTTCTATTTCCCCTTCACGTGGTCCAGTAGCTAATAAATTCCCACCCCCACCCCACTTCTTTTCCCTCTCAATCTCTTGCATCTCAATCTCCTGCATTGAGCCGGAGGGATGGCTTTCTCCAGACTCGTGCCCCTCGTGGCTGAACTGATTTCAAATGTAACTCAAAATCCGTATTGGAGCGCGGAATTTAAAAAAAAAAAAAAACTCGCGTTATATTTGGGCAAATACGGTTAACTTAAAAAACACTGAAAGGAAAAAAAAAGAAATATTAAAGGACATAGATGGGACACATAATTTTGTAAATAATTTTTCCATGAAGAAAAATACTTTCTTTGCCCAAAATTTACGTTGTTAGATGCAATTTAGGTGACGGTCACAGCCCGCTCTAAGCCCTGCCCACAGCCAGTGGCCCCGCCCATTACTGCTGGACAGGCTTGGCTGCTGGACTGAACAGGCAAACAAGCGTAGTGTCTCCCTTTCGCATCATCCAGTGCATCTAATCTAGAAGTCTAAAGGGGTGATTCACACACTTGCGTCGAGTCGGACTGAGTGTGAGGGTTGCTAAAGGCAACAGCTGCGTCGGCTCCAACAAAATGGGGTAAAAACCGGTTTTGTTGGGGACGAAGCAGCTGTTACCATAGCAACCCTTGCATTTGGTTGGACTCAATGCAAGCGTGTAAATCGCCCTTGAAAGGACAATGAAGGCAATTTCGGATATTTTTTTGGCGATTAATCTGGGTTCCAGGCACGTCTCAGGCCACGTTGCCCAAACTTCAGCTGAAACAGCCGCTTGTGTGCCGCGGAAATCAATTAAACAATCGCGGTAATAATTGTGCCGCATTCGACCGGGGCGATGCCCCAAGAGTTGCGGGAGAAGCCAGGTGAAGCGGAGCTCACGTGAACGTTGAGGGGCCAAGAAGTGCGACGTCACAAGAGACGCGTCAGCGATTGGTCGAAACGAGAGACGCGCCCTCGATCACGTTTTGCTTCGCAATTTTTAGGAATACTGTTCTAATTTCCGTTTGAATAGCCATGAAAAGTATAAATTGGACCGGAAATGATTACTAAACCGTAAATAAAACGTTCAGCCTTTCCACTCTCGTGAAGAAGCAAGACCAGCGGAGCTGTACTTGATACACTGCCGCAACGCCGCACGCACCCGTTTCCCGCTTTTTTTTCGACACGCTGCCGATCGGGGATACGTCTCCGGCGACTCAGAGTTGGTCGCACACGGCGCACGTGACGCCAAACGGGTGATCCACGAACTCCCTCCGAAACATCGCTGTCGCGCCCGGGAACTGTTCAGCCGGCGTGGAGTGCAGTCATCGCCGGGCCTTGCGCTTGCACTTGGCCTCCGTGGCACGATCGTCGTCCGTGGCGTTGGCCCGCCGGCGCTCTTTACATCACTGGTTCTGTTCTCGGCGGCGGCTTTTTAGGCGAGCAATGTACTCCTTTTGGCAAGGGGAATCTGAAGCGCTCGACGCAGTGGGAGTCGAGGCGACAGCGGCTTTGCGGTGGTTGCGGACCCATCCGTGCTGCTGCGTACGTCGCCGCTCCTTTTGCAGCCAGTCTTCTTTCCCCGAAAGGGCACGTGGCCGACCCATCCTAAGTCCAAACCGAAACTGATAAGAGCGTAGGAAACAGCGCACAAAACAGACGAGGACGAAGAAACACACGTGACGAGCGCTGCGCTCGTTACGTGTGCTTCTTCTTTGTCGTCGTCTGTTTTTCGTGCTGTTTCCTACGATGAATTCCCACCATCGTGCTGCCCATCTATCCATTCTTCTATGATAGCTGGAAAGGGTGGCGCCATCTACCAGTGATGGTGGCAACCATACTGGTTGTGTGCTTGCCACCGTCGCTTATAGATGGCGGTAGCTGTCCAGAGGGGTTTTTGTCGACAAGTGTTTTGTACCGGACACGATCCCCGGGATCCTAGCCCTTAACAGCTCCGCTGTAGAACAGCATAATTGTTTTCTCTTTGCTACGCTGATAGCGAAACGGGCAACAAGCAACTATGGGCAAACAAAATAAAATAGCAGCTTCCTGTAACACATTTCTTGTAATGGAAGAACAACACGTGTCTCTTTGCCATGCTGGCCTCTGGCACATGACATAGAAAATCCAGCACTACAGCTTTGTCCTGTACGGGGTGGAAAGCGCTCGCACATGTGATGGAAGAGTTTGCTGGAAATGCTTGAAAGGAAGCGATGCACAAGAGCATTTCACTTGATTCAGTTTTATACATAGGCCTTCACATAAAGGGGATGGCACATCAAATTTAAGAGAGTAAAAATGGAAAAGACAAAAAAAGAAATAAGAAGGTTCTTACGTTTTTAGGAAAGTTGTGGGTGTGCCTCCGAGGCCGGATGATTCCTGACTCAATGCTATCGGGAAAGGAATCCCATTCAGAAATGGCTAATTGAAGAGGTCAAGACTATAGAGATGTTCATTTCGGTGTGACAATTGAAGCTTCTGACAATTGCATGAAACCTAGGGTGCACGACTGTTAGAGGTGGAAATTTTGCGTTCGTCTCCCGCCAGGGCACCATCTTTGGCGGGACTTTCAGGGACGCTGTGCACGACAAAGCTCGTGCTGTCGAGGCGCAAAATGCTTACCAAGTTCATCTGTGCAACAAAATATCCACGAAGCAATGTGCAACACTGCGCTACTGCCGTCTGTTTTAGGACACGACCGGGGAGGCAGTGGTTGCTACGGGGCGTCCGAGTGGCATCGCCCTGCCTTCGGACGACCTGCTGTCTGACGGCAGCGAGGACGACTGGGGGACGACCGGCCCTCCTGCTCGGCGACCAGGACCCCGGGCGGTCTCAGCAGTAGCCAGCAGGGTGCAGACGCCGACTTTGCCGCCGCCGAGCCCGGTGCTGGTTTCTCCAGCGAGGACGGTGAGCATCCCCACGGCGGTCTCCGCATCGAGGGTTCTGTGCGAGGAATCCGGAAGCTTGGTTCATTTCCGCTTTGTGCAGTGCACTAAGGGCGGGGCTTGGTTGGATCTGAGGTCTAGCTTTGTAACGACTAGAGGTGGGCTAATTCAATTTTTCCAGCTTTCTACTCCTTCTGATCGATAGTTTATAAGTTGCGATGCTTCACTCATTTCTGGTTTGTGGAAGCTGTCCGGATCTGATGACATACGGTCAAGCCCGGCTATGACGAGACGGCAATCAAAAATATGTTCGCTATATCCGGAATTCGTTATACGGTCGAATCCCGCTAGAGCGACCGCTGCTTCAACAAAATTTTTGCGACAAAGTATTTTCGATTTCCCGTTTGTTGTTCATGTAAGATGATGTACAAAGAGTCTCTCCACAACAAACAACTTTGCGAATGCCGCCTTGCTTCAACAAGTTTTTTGCAACCAGAAACTAAACATAAATTATTTAATTTATACGAATCAAAGGAGTATACTGTCGAGGCCGGTTATAACGAAGTCAACGGGAATCGGAAATCAGTTCGCTATATCCACTATTTCGGTATAACCGACTTCGGTTAACGAAGTGCAAAAGGGAATGGGAAATTGTGATCGCTTTGCTGTAGCCGCCACTTCGTTATAACCGACTTCGTTATAACTGGACTCGAGTGTAGAATCATTTTTCCACATGATCTTGCAGCTTGCGATCTTGTGAAACTGCCAAAGAAAGTGCAGGTACCACGCAAACTGCTGCTCGGGGGCAGGAAACGAAACATAAGCATTGTTTGACATTGATGACGATGCAGTGGAGCTCGAAAGCACACTACTTCAAGGCCTCCAAATTTCTCGCAAAGACTGATTTGCATCATGTTTGGGCTCGAGTCGAGCCGAGCCAAACCGAGTCAGATTGGTACAAGATGTCATCAGTGGTGCATTGACAGCCCATGTAGTGCATGGTTGTCAGTTAGCAGCAATTGGCACGTGATGTTGCGCAACGATTTGCGTGCGGCTTAAAACAGAAACAGGTCGTTCTCATCGGCAAACGCCGGCAAATGCAACTGGACGGTGCTGCCATGTAAGAATAGAAATTTTCTTTCTCTCGAATAGTAGCACACATGTTATTGGCAAGTGGCACGTCTTTGTTGGCATTGACGCCCAGAAAGATGTGATCGTTCGTAAGAAAAGGTGAACAAATTAAAAGCTTTTGCGATCGCAATTTCTTTCTCTAAACTCTATAAACTCCAGCTCTCGTGTCCCAAGTAAAGGATGCTTTCAAGGCATCAGAACATTTTTTGGCGCCCATGACGACAAAGTCACAGTGCAATGTGGGCAGAAAATGAGGGAAAGGAGACGAGGGGACTTCAGAACGTGTGCTCTGGTTGGAAGGATTACTGGGTAGACCTAAAGCCTTTGTCTCCACTGCACTCGTCGATCACGTTGGAATGCGAAAGCCAAACGGCGGATGCCGGCGTTTCTAATGCGCTCGGCAGTGCGGTGGAGACAAAGGCAGCTAGCCTTACGCCTACCAACTAATCCTTCCAATTAGAGCTCGGCATTCTGATGTGCCCTCTCCCTCTCCCTCAGCTTCTGCCCCGTTGCTGTCCGACTCAAAGAATCCCATGGTGCCGTGCTTCTTTAAGAAATGTGCGGTGATTTTTGTTGTGAAAGCCTCATCATCTGCCACCACTACTTATACATTACTGTTGTTTCCCACTTTCATGCCGATTTTGGGACAAACGAATTTTCCACGACAAAAAAGTTTGCTTGTCCTGGGGTGTAAGAAAAATTTCAATTCTTTTTTATGTGCTTGCGGCTCGCCAATATTATGCGCAGAAGTTTGTTAAAGGGGCACTCAAGTGGTTTTTGAGTTCATTTTTTGATGATGACAACTGAATCTAGACGCCCTAAGTATCTTTAAAAACCAAAAAATATAGTCATACGGTGATTATTTCTTTAATAAAAATGTAATTGAAGGCTGCCAAACCTCGGATCCATCTGAAAACAAAACCACTCTCATTGGTCACCGCTCGCATATCAAAACGATCTCAAGTCAATGGTGTTGGGCGACGTTCCGTCGCGCAGTGATCCCGAGGTAGCCGCACCGCCGAACTTCTTTGTCATCCAAGCTTCGATCATGGCGGAGTTCTCCACGCCGAGAACCTGACACCGTTAGAGCTTGAAATTCTTCGGCGGACAGCCGACCTGAGGATGATTTCCTATGACGCCACTCCGACGTGCGATGTGGACGATAGCAGCGCTTCGGAGTCGTGTTCGGGTTCTGAGGACGACGAAACGCAGACCTTTTCGGGCTTTCTTCGATTTGCGGTTGGGGCAAGTTGTAACCAAACCAACGTTTGGCATCACAGCGTAACCTCTGGTGCGTGATGTCAAACGATGTCGCCACGTTGACTTCGCCTCGGCAGGACGGCAGGCTGGTTCAGACATGTGCAACGAGCGCGTTATCTACGACTGCGTCCGTTGCAACCGGAGCAACCCGAACGACCGCTCTGTGCCACGCATACACGCACCTGCAACCACTGCAACAAGCGCAGCGGGTCGTCAGCACGGCGACTGCTTCTACGGCGCCGTCAGCTGTTTCAGCGGCGCCTCTAAAAGGGGACGCACTGCCACTCAATGTTGTAACAGAATATAAACAGACAGTTTTCTGTAGCCTTAAGCTTTATTATTTTAGATGCGGAGCATCTCTTGCTCGGGTCTATGTCCCGCGGCGTCGTAGTCCGCACCCGCACTACGCACGCGCAACTCTCCTCCTTCCCTCTCTCCAACAGCTGCGCGTTACTCTCTCCGCTCGCTCTCTACCAGCTGCGTGCACTTCGCGTGGTTCGCTTCGACTCACACTGCGCGCGCATGCTCAACTCTCCTCCTCTAGTCTCCTCTCCTTCAAGTGTGAATATAAGCAGCGGTAGCGCGCGTTCCCCCGGAGGAGTGAAAGGAGGATAGTTTTGGGCGCGCGGGTCGCAGCGCCACGCCAGGGCTTTCCAGTGGGGTGGGCTTTCCCCGCAACTCTGCGGCTGTCGTCTGCTAGCGTTTCTCGGCCGCTCGCGTCCGCCGCAGCCCAAATCCGGCCGGCCAAAAGAAATCAGTCAAGAAGGGAATAAATTAATTAAGCAAAGAGAAGCTATGCTTGCCAATTCTAAGGAGGATAATTTGGAAATGATGTAAATATAAGCAGAAGAAAAGTTATGCTAAATCTAAAAGAAGAGAGCTATCGGGGGCTGGTGCGGGGAGAACCGACGCGACGGAAGAAGGAGAAAAGAAAAATGAAATGCAAAAGGAAGGAAAAGATTAGCAATTAAAAATAAAGGCAAGCGAGAAGCTGTACCACGAGTTCAGCGCTGTTGACTCCACTTCACTCCGTTCTTCCGATGAAGTGTGATGGAAGCAACAGTCCCGTCAGTTAGTCGGTTGGCGCAAGCAAGCGTCAGCACCACCCCACAAACTAACAGCAACGCTACGTCCACTGAAGACAAAGCTGCGCAGCGAAGGGCACGCGACGCTGAGCGCAAACGCTTGAAGCGAGCGGCAGACCCTGAACTACGGCAACGAGAAGCGGCGTCCATTCGCAAGTTAACAACGTAATAACACGCAAGTTAACAACGTTACTAACAACGTTACTAACACCGTTAATAACACCGTTAATAACGATCCGCGATGCTCCGCATCACCCCATGGTTCCCCTCAGGAAGATGGTGTAATTTTTTTTTTTTTCATGAAGGGCTTGCAGGGTACAGTGGATGAAAAAAAGAAAAGAAAAAGATGCAGTACGCCGTCTTGGACGATCACGACTCTAATACACGACTTTGCCAATAGTACAAATCTGCACACGCCTTTTCTATGATTATAAAAGACGATGTAATCTTAGCAGCGATATAGCAATGTAGAATAATGATTTCGTGATCAGATAGACGTTGCGAGCGTTCAGGATTGCTAACACTAATCACTTTTTCTCCGGTGATGAAAACGCGTGAAAATTCACATCCTTTATACGGTAATAGCCAGTAATACCTTGAACTTGAACTGAACTCACGCATGAAATGCGCCAAATAAGAAATCCGGGCGATGTTCGAGGAAACGAATGCTTAGAAAGCACCACTGTGGTCGAAGTAAACAAACACGACAACACGGGCGTTTCTGCTGTCTTGAGAGTGCCGTCACAAAATCGCCGCACGAGTAGGTGGATTTTCCCTTCTAGTACGTGCTGGGTTATCATAGCAACACACGACGAAAATTCATAGTCAAGGATAGCGCTTTTATGCGGAACGATGAGCTTTCACAACGCCGTCCACGTCGACGATCACCACCGACGCCATGTTTGCAGATAGAAGGAGCCGGCCCGCGACTGGCACGACCGGCATGCAACACGCGCAATCAGTTCTTCTGAAAGAGTTCATGCATAGTTCATGATACATGCGCTTCTGCGCATCCCGAGACAGCGCGGAAATTCTCCCCCGCGGAGGAAGGCAAGGAGAAAACATAGTTTCTTGTTTGTGAAACGATAATTGCAGTATCGCGTATTCTAAACTAGAACTATTTTACGTCTTGTGAAATTATCATGCACAACATATCTAAATGAACTGAAAATTGTTTCTTTAGCAAAACTTTTCAAAGGCCGCCAAAATTTTCAAACATAGGATAATTTCATTGGTCGGCGCAGGAACAGAAAAGAGTCCGCACGTATTTTATTCCTGCGTGATTAATAGGCGGTTCTGGCTTCTAAAACTGAAGATACTCATTCACTGACACTTCCTTAACGCCATCGCACCAAAAAGCAGCTTCCCCAAAAACCATTTGAGTGCCCCTTTAATAAGTTGCCGTCTTATCTGTTTGATTTTCTGCTCAAGGTAGCTACCTACAATAACACCGCATTTATTTTTTCCTTGGATACCCAATGTACAGGCACACGGGCTTGTCTCTATGCCTTAGAGTAGAAAGAAGCGCGTAGAGCGAGGGGCCATAAATATGCGGGGTGCACAGCTCACAGCTGGCGTGGGTGGAAAATGTTTTACAGCGGAGCTGTTAAGGGCTAGTTTCCCCAGTTTCGGGTCCATCATCAAATAAATGTCGACACAAAACTCTGGACAGCTACCACCATCTACAAGGGGCGTCCATAAAGTTCGTATTATCGGCACGAAAAATTTGATAAAAAAAACGGAACAAAACAGGCATCAACATGAGCGCGCCTCCCTCTAGTTTCCGCACAGTATAAACATTGCATGCTATAGTAGCTCGAAACGCCGCTAGGGAGTCGAAACAAAAATGGCACCACCCGTCACTGCCGAGCACATGCAGTGATCCGTTTTTTGTTTTTTTTTAATTTGAAGGGAAGCATTGCCAAGGATACTCATTTTAGTCTGGGAGCGTTGTTTGGGGACAACGCCCCTGTTTATGGCACTTTGGTTAAATGGCACAGACACTTCCAGTGTGGCCAAATAAGACGAAAGCATTTCAAGGACGGCGACCAAGTGATTGCTGAAGTGGAGCGATTCCTGAACACTCAAAACAAGGAGTTCTATAACAATGGCCTCCGGCATGTGGTGCATCGCTGGAAAAAGTGGGTAACTTTTGGTGGCGAACATGTAGAGAAAGTCTCAACTCCTACTCGAGTTTGATTGCTGAATCTCTAATCCTTCGTGACAATAATACAAACTGTATGAACGCCCCTTGTATGAGCGACAACGGCAACCATACAACCGGCTTGCTGGTTGTCTGGTCGCTGCCGTCGCTCATAGATGGCGGCAGCCTTTCCAGCCTTTCCACTTTGAATTTCACCAGAGTGGAAAGGCTGAATTTTTCTAGGCGTCGCCCTAGAAGTCGTTTTTGAGGTAGTCCGAGAGGTTGTCCTTGAGGTCATCCTAGAAGTTATCCTTGAGGTCGTCCTAGACGTCGTCCTCAAGGTCATCCTTGAGGTCGTCCTAGACGTCCTCGAGGTCGTCCTGAGCCTTAAGGTCGTCCTAGATGCGTCCTCTAGGAGCTTAGGTCCTCCGAGCTCATCCTAGAAGTTGTCCTTGAGGTCGTCCTTGAGGTCGTCCTAGATGTCGTCCTCTAGGCATCGTCCTTGATGTCATCCAAGAAGTAGTCCTTGAGGTCGTCCCACCATAGTACAGCTTTGCTGGTCTTCCTTCTTCACCAGAGTGGAAAGTCTGAAAGTATTTTTTTGTAAACGTCGTAACAGGAAACAAAATGCTTGAGAACAAAATTTAATCACAAACGAAACTGTCAATGTGCTACTATACTCAGCGACAACTTTTCTTGGCATTTCCGGGGAGAGGAGGAGAGCCCGTGCACAGCTTTATTCAGTGCCCAAAATGGGAGAGGGAACGCGTGCCTGTACCTTCCACTGCACTGCCAAGAAAAGTTGTCTCCGAGTATAGGAGGCAGCACAATGAGAAAGAAAGAGTGATTGCCGCTTTTTCATGATATTTGCCTCTTTTTAGAATTGAAAAGCTGTTCTCAAAGTCATTACAGTTTGACTGGCGTCGATTCGACCTCGGTTAATTCGACTTATCGTTTAATTCGACCCTGTTCAGAGGTCCCGGCAGAAGCCCGTACATTTCTATAGAAAAGAAGCTCGTTATTTCTATTTTGAAATATAAAACATCGGTTAATTCAGCCTAGAGAGCCCCGGCGGTGGGCAAGTTACAAGCGCGATCGGCCGCGTTCGTCAGCAAGAAACTTGTTTTCAAATTTTTAAGCGCGCACCGAATTGCAAAGAGAGAAAAAGAGAGCACATAACACAGACGCGACCTGGCCCGCCCATACATGCCGCTTCGGGGCAACAGCGCAACCCTACCGTAACAGTTGCACATGGTGACGTCATGAGCGGCGCTCTCGGGCAAGCACCAATTGGAGCGCCCTTGCGCTCCGATCGGCGGGTGCAACAAAGTTGCCGCTAAGGCGTTTCTGCTCTACTCCCTTTGTGACAGCCCATCTTCTTGCTGGTGTTCGTCAGAATACCCGGCGGATGCCTACGCAGTCTTTGTGCACACTGTGTAAGCAGCATTTAGATATTGTCACAGTGGGGATTGCAAAGCTTTTGTGACGCACTCCTGTTATCGCATTGTTGTCATTGTCCCCACAGCTCCGTCATCAAGTTTTGTGAAGGAGAGACTGAAAAAAAAGGTCCGTTTTTATCCGTGGAGATTCACCGCGACGAAGACGTTTCTTGGTTAGTGGCGTTGCCTTTGAGTATTTTTTGGTCCCACCAGTGCCACTATAGCTGGTGTAAAGTGAGAGACGTTTCTACCCAATATCGTTGCACAGCCCCTTTATGGGCGATGGGTGCGCTGGAAGAAAACTATGCAAGGACCGTGTCACTGTCAATTTGGCAACAAAAAGCTCTCAGCCTTTTCACTCTGGTGAAGAAGGAAGACCAGCGAAGCTGTACTATGAGGGGCTACCTCAAGGACGACTTCGTGGACAACTTCAAGGACGACGCCTAGGACAACCTCAAGGATGACGTTTAGGACGACCTTAAGAACGACGTCTAGGACAACCTCAAGGACGACCTCAAGGACGACTTCAAGGGCGGACGACGCCTAGGCAGAGAAGCGCTAAGTGCTGCTCTTTTTGACAACTGCGGCGCTCACATCATCATTCCGGGCTTGAAAGCTGTGCATTTTGAATTTTTCTCGCCAAATGCAACCTCTGTGCTACGGCCTATGGACCAGAGCGTCATCCAAAACATAAGGTGCCGTACCGGAAACACCTGCTACAGCGCATGATTCTTTTATGAATTGCAACAGACTACAACGTCTGTCTTAGTGCCTTTGGCATGCTGAAGCGAGCGTAGAGCAAGAAACAATCGCAAACTGTTTTCGTAAGTGCGGGTTTGTGATTCCAACTCTCAAAACAATTCAGATGTGACGCTATTGACGTCGATGACATTGAGTTATTGCCTGTGGAGGCGGCTTGCCTGGAGCCAGTGCTGGGCAACATGCATTGAATGATTTCGTGAACATTGACGCCGACCTCGAAGTGTGCAACCCATTGACAGACGGGGAGATTGTACATTCTATGCGTGCTATGTCGCAGGAGGCATCGGACGCGGTGCTCTGTGTGCTTTGCCCTCCGTCACCTGTTTGCTTCGTTTTCTTTTTTGCCCTTTTCCCAGTTTGTCGTCTGCCTCAGTGTAGAAGGGGGAGGGAACTGAAGGGTCTCTGTGTAGGCTTGCATGCTTTTGGCACCGCGGCCTTCGTAATAAGGAATGGGACCATATTAAACTTTTATGAAAGCAATAATTTTAAAAAAGCGATTTCGTTATAAGGAGGAAAGACTGTATGTGGCATTAAGATGCACTTAAATTTCCCTCCGACGGTTCCTTTTTAGTTTGGAGTAGCGAGGTTTTACCACAGAGCACTAATGAGAGGCGTTCCCCGATTGCTCTCTGCCAGTGGTAAAGCCGAGCATCCTGTCGCCGGCACGGCTGAGCAGGGAGCAGGCCCAGAGCATGATCTGTCTCCGGCTGGCACTGTCCCACCACCGCCTGCTGCGTACGGCCATGGGAAAAGGGGCGTCTGCGGAAGACGACACCTTCGACGCCCTGCTGAGCTTCGTCGCGGCAGCCAAGAGCCAGCTGTCGCCGTGGTCCATCCAGACGGTGAGGGCCTTCTGGGAGCGTCCTTTCAGGGCTGCGTGTAGGGTGTCGGAGGTTGAGGTGCTCGCCGTCGAATGGTCCGTAAAAGTCGGTGCCTGCACGCCGACGAGCTCAAACTTCCACCGACGGTGTAACCTGACTGTCACAGGTTCGGGGAAAAAAGATCCCATTAATAAACACATTTGTAATTTGAATTGGACCGCTGTTCAGGTGATAGGGCCACACCTTGGTGATGGACTTCCTGAGAGGTGGTAGAAATTGAGAGCGGGTGGTGCCTGCCGTTATGAACTCTATTTAATAGCAACGGAATTCAAAAGTAAACGTGCACAAAACGCACAAATAGTTGGGAAAAAAAAAAAAAAAGGAATAGGACATATTTTGCGAGCGTTCTGCTCTTAGAACCAAGACACCAAAGAAACACAAAAGAGTCGAAAGCGTAACAAAAAGAACAAGAGCCATATCAAAGACGTCATACAGTTCGGAGGAGTGGAAGAGTCCAATCAGGGTCCCAAAATGTCGGTAATGGTCCGGTCCTTTGCATTGCCAGTTGGGGTCGAGAAGTCGTGGCGGCCTGGGTGCGTACGGTGCCCGAACAGCGCTCACTTACAAGCACACGCACATCATTGAAGACTTGCTCGGATCCTACCAACCACCCCAACAAAGCCTTGCTCGGGGTTCGACCACCCACACCCTACCGCCCAAGCCTTGCTTCGCGTTCCACCAACAACCTCGCCGAAAGCTGGCTCCGCGTTCCATCAAGAACTCCACGCGCTCGGTTTCTCCTTTTACAGCGGAGCTGTTAAGCGCCAGTTTCCCCAGGATCGTGTCCGGTACCAAACAAATGTCAAGACAACACTCTGGTTGCCGCCGTCACTCATAGATGGCGGTAGCTGTCCAGAGTGTTGTGTTTGCCGGTTGTCTGCTTGCTGCCGTCGCTCATAGATCGCGGCAACATTTCTTTGGAGGAAGAAGAGCGGGAACACAACGAGCGGCGATGTGCGTAGGAGCGCGAATGGTTCCACAACCGCCGCAAGGCTGCTATTGCCTAAAGTTCCACTGCGTCGAGTGCTTCAGATTCTCCTGCGAAAGAAGAGCAGATCGATCGCCTGGAAAGCCACCATCGAGAACAGAAGCTACAGCTCCGCTGCTCTTCCTTCTTCACAAAAGTAAACAAAAAGATTTTTTATTTATTTATTATTTCTTTTTTTTTGCGTTTTTGGTGTTTGCGCAGTTTATTCAAAAACAGAAACCAACAAAAAGAACAGAGACAAAACGCTGTTTAATTCTGTGACACTGGCAATAGATTTTACCTTGCAAAGCTTCGAGAAGCAGCTCCTTTCCGGCGAGTGCCGACGCAAACGACCGAGTCATCTGAGAGTCACGCTAGTGGCGCCAGCTCCCTGTAGGCACGGCAAGCACCAGGCAATGGTTATCCGCTTTTTGCCCCCTTCGAGAAACGGCATAGAAAACGTGACTCTCGGACAACTCCGTCTTCTGTGACGGCACCCGCCATTAAAAAATAGAGAGCTACGCCTCAAAATTTTACGATTTAGAATGTACATCTGAAAGTCACCTTTGGGGGATGTTTGAACTCGCTACATGCAGGTATTAATTTTTCCAGCTCATTTTACGGCAAGCCCCTCAATAGACCCTTTGCAAAAATCTCGAAATGCCACGCGCGCCGCATGACGAATAGAGGGACCCCTCGGTGCGCCCCTCCTAAAGTCTTTCCTCCCGCTACCTCGTGACATACGCGAGCAGGCGCAAATGATTGTAGCAACAATGTTCAAGCACTGTCGAGCCGAGTCGGATCGTCGGGATGAGCGTACAGGGAGGGTCTGCCCCTTTTTCCGCCCCTCTCTTTTGTACCGCCTCTGTTGTCTGCTGTGCCAACACTTTGTCGAACCTAGTCGAACCCTGCCACGGTTGCGGTGCAAAATAAGTGGATTCTGTGACACTGCAAGATGTGAAGGTGAGTTACGACCAAAAACGTATTCAAATTACCTTTCTCGATGCGTTTACGCTGCCACAGATACGGTACGCCGCCAACAACAACGTACGACTTTTCGGCGGATGGGCGGGATGACAGATGGCTGCGACGGCTGCTGGCGGTAGCTGCCACGACGGCGTGATCTGTATCGAGGGTTCCTGAAATTCCCTGCCGTCGTGGCGCTATACGTTTTGCAACAGGTCTATTGAGCCCGACTCATTTATTCTCCTTCATGACCTAAATGGGTCTACGGAAAGCGTTAAGAGCCTGGAAAAAGGGAAAGCCGAGTCGTCTAGCAGTATTATCGCCAGGGCTGACGATGACTGCGGCCCAAGGTGGGAAGAGCCTAAATGTAAATGCAATGACAACGTCGAGTTTCTATTTTAAACGCTTAATTTTCCCTCATGTGATTCACGTATTTGCCGTTTATTGGCGCATAATTTTCGCATTCTAATTGCACCGTCTTTTTGTATCAGGCTAAGCTCGTTTCTAATTTGTTTTTACGATGCATCATTGACACCCTCGAGGTAAATCGGTAATATGAAAAGGTCTTGCATAGTGACGGATGTTTACCAGTGTGTGAAAGCAACCTATCTCTCCAGGCACTCCTTGTTCTGAGGACACTCTTTGAGAAGCCAGACCTTCTTGACGAGGAAGAACTCTTTGCACTTGTTGATGCACTTCGAGTGAGTATCTTGCATGTGCACAATTTCGTTTTTTTTAAATTGAAAATATTTTTTGTAAGGTGCTTCAGGGTTTACTTGTTGCAGCAACAGCGTCTTTAACCATGAGACAGACATTAGTCGCGGTCCCTAGTGATCTAGCAAGTACCCAGAATACCAACAGATGTTTGAATATACAGTGAAACGCCTTTAGGACAAATGCCTCTACTATGAAAACGGCCATTAATGAAGTACAATGAAGTCCCGCCCAATTTCCTATCTCTCTGACTACTACAACAAATTCCTGTTTAACAAATATTTCCGTTAATCGAAGCAATTTCGCAGATCCACAAAGCAAAAATGGCTGGTATTACGAATTTTCTAGGTGAAAAGTAATCTATTTTGCATAAATTGTCGCTCTCAAGTGATGCATGTACAGAAGAGAGATTCTGCGGTAGTGGTAACAGTTGAAACCACTCTGCTGCCGCGCGTGCATTCTTGGTTCTTGGGTCCATATACTTTGTTCTACTCGGGAGAACTTTCTGTGGCAATGAAGAGAAAGCTAGGCAGAGGGGGAGCCAGGCAGAGCTAGCAGCTCTATGTTGTGCCAAGTAGCTCGGGATTTTGGGGTTCTGGTTTCAGCTTGGGTTTTGGCGTGACAGCTACGCAGTTGCTACGCTAAATCTTTTCGTATGATGATCGCGGTTGAGGATGCTGAACCGTGATCGCCGTGCATGCACATCCGTGTCCTACGTTTCTTCGTGTGCCGTGTGCTTGGTTGGTTCTGCTGTAGGCTGCTGCGCCCGCTCCTACGCCATCTATTGACTGTACATTTAGTTGAAAGCATCGCAGCCACTTTGAGAGCCTCTTCTGAACGACATAGGGTAGCACAAGCCACTGCCCGATTGAGGAAAGGCCAAACTTACACAGTTGGTGAACGCCTTTGCTACGTGATCAGAGGTCAATATCAATGCTTAATTTTTTTTTTTTATTTATTTATATTGTTAGCTTGCAGGGGCTGTTGCAGGAGTGCAACAGTACACAAAATAGAACACTAGGTAATACATATGAAGGCACATTTTTGAAGACTACAGCTCACGAAAGACAAGAGTACACTATTTTGGTAAGTCACGCTGAATACACAACAAAAATAACATTTTAAAGCATAATATCTTCTTACTGCTAAAATTTACCAGAGTGTACGCTGCTGAGAGCGCAAAAACAAGATCGAACAAAGGCAAAATAAAAAAGACAAGAACACATGAGCAGATGATAAATGGAGTCACGGAAGTCCCAATCCAACCAAGTATCAAAAACATATAATTGAAATTATGCACTGCCAGAGGGAAAGGTTCGTTAATACTGGTTTATACAATTTAGATATGCATGTTTCAAAAGAAGCTAGGGTATCACTTAATACTACGGTATTTCTTCGGGGAGGTTGTTCCACTCTGATATAGTTCTTGGAAAGAAAGAATACTTATACAGTCGAACCTCGATATATCGAACTGCGCGGTGATGACGAAATAGTTTGATATAGCCAGAATTCGATATATTAAATCACATCAAAAACGCGTCAAGAACTTGTTAAAAGCGCGTATTGGCGCGTACATCCATATTGGCAGCCAATAGAACTGTCACACGGGCCTTGCCTTGCTTACCGCCGTGGCACGCATCTCCACGGGTGTCCAGCATTTGTCGAGGAAGCATTTGCCAGAGGAGGCCTGTTTCGTCCGCATTAAATATCTGGTGCTGCTCGTACTTGGCGAGAACCTGGGGCCACTCTTGATCAAGCCACTTCTTGATTTCCTCTTCATTGGCGTCCTCACTTTCCCCCGAGACTGTCTTCCCGACAACGTTAAAGCGGGCCTTAAAACGTTGCAGCCAACCGCTACTGGCATTGAAGTTCTCGGCGCCGAGAATTAATGCAAAGTTCTTGTCAGGGACGTCCGTTTTTTAGCGTTTGCAGCCATCACTCACGCAATTCAACACGACACACGAAAGAACTACGATCACACACGTAGCACTACCGATAATACCGAGGAGGAGGAGTCGGTGCGGCAAATGCAGTGCGTCGTTGACGTTGCGACGAACTATCCAGGCAGCGGCGTGCGTGCGCCGCTACGTTCAAATGGCGCCCTCGGCGTGTGTGCAGGCAGTCGGAAACGCCCATTGCGCCACCGCGATCTTCGAGGGTGTTGCGGGAAAGCTCGCCGCCTGTCAAAAGAGCGCGGGCTGTTTGGGGTGGCGGAGTTCGATATATCCATTTTATGTCCGACCCTGTTCGAAATAAAAAATAAAAGATGCATGCGATTTTTCGCGTGATATAGAAAGCGTTCGATATAGGCAATAATTCCATATATCTGTGTTCGATATATAGAGGCTTGACTGTAGGTATTATTTGGTTTCTCTAAATTAATTTGACATGAATGAGTACTTCTTAGAGGCCTAGATATACGGGGCGTTATATAGTCACCTTGCACTAAGGTTGAACATTCGATTTCTCAACAGAAATAGGAATTTTATACGAGCTATTTTCCGGCGATTAGAAAGGAGTGGAAGACTTAGCTGTTTAAGCATTTCATTTACTGGTCCGGTTCTTCAATACAGTCGAACCTCGTTATAACGAAGTAGCATAGTGCGCGCAAATTTGTTCGTTATATCCAATATTCGTTATAAAAGTACACACAAACATTTGCGCAAACATTCTGGCAATCGGGCCTATGCAAAAAGTGCGGCGAACGTCCATAACGCCAAGATATAAAAACGCGATGTTGCGGAATTTGAGCCCCATAATGAACGTGCAAATCCTTACCTGTAACCTCGGGTTGCATTTAAAAAAATTGAACCGGCACATTATTAAGTGAATTTACAACCGAGGAACCATGTTGCCAGAGTCCGCAATTCAATTTATTTGAAGAAAGACGTTATCTGCGACTGGTGGGTTTTTACAGCATTGAGGAGAATGAAATTCTCGACGGTGTCCATGCAGGAGAGAGCCTTCTCCACTTCAGTGGTTTTTGTCGTGGGGAGCTTTTCTAAGTAGCTTCGCAGCTTCCTCGTCATGTCCGCGGCATCCGCACAACTTGTCGGGGGCTCTTCAACATCGTCTTCGCTGTCACCTTCGCTGTCAGTGCCGCTATTATCCCCAGGGCAACAGCAACACTGTCTACTGCTCTACCTGTCAACCGTCAACACTGTCTACCGCTCGTAAAATTTTAACTTTCGTCTCGAGAGAGAGAGCTTTGCGCTTCACCGTCGCCATTTGCACATCCCCGATTGACCGCCGTCGCCTTGGCACTCTAGTGTTTGATGCCGCTTATAGGTGGCGCCGCTGGCGCGCCATCTTTCAGAGTTTATGCACCCAGTTCCTAGATGGCGCCAGTCACCTCCCAAAGTGCTCGTTTGAGCGTCGGCGTTCGGAATCTTGGAAATCAGCTCGGAATTTAGGAACACTGCCTTTTTATACAGTAGTTTATAGATTTTCTAGTTTTTTTTGTGTGTGTATTGCACATATTTCGAGCCGTACGCGGCCGAAAATAATTTCGCTATAACCGATACCGCGTCGGATCTCGCGGTTTCGGTTTCGTTTTAAAGGTAGAGCTTCCATTGAAATAAAGCATGACCAACCAAACTTCGTGATTAATTCGCTATATCCGATAATTCGCTATATCAGTGTTCGTTATAAAGAGGTTCAACTGTACTTCGACAGTACAAACCTAGCAGACATTCTTTGCACCGTTTTTAATTTGCTTATTTGGTATTTTCTAAAAGGATCTCATATAACAGAAGCGTATTCTAAAGTTGGCCGTATTAACGTTTTGTATGCAGTTAATTTTGTTTCAGGTGAAGCATACTTAAGGTTGCGCTTACAGGGGGACGCGGGTCCTAAAAATGCAAAAAATTACTAAAAAGTTAATTTTTCAAAAGTTCTGTACTTGTTAAAATATCAGCTTGAACTTTGGAAAAGAACTAGATCACAAAGAAAAGAAAGGACAGGACAGAACACACAGCTGTGTGTTCTATCCTGTCCTTTCTTTCTTTGTGATCTAGTTCTTTTCCAAAGTTCAAGCTGATATTTTAACAAGTATGTACCAACACGCTCAACTCTCAACCGTTATTCTGTACTTGGGTGCCTTACATATCCAAGCACCTCTCTCCAAAATATTATAGCGTAATTCAAACTCAAAGTATAAAAAAACGATAATTACGTCGCGCGGAACGCGCCCAAAACCTCCCCGAAAGAGAAAACCGACGTCGAAACGCGCGCCTTCCGCGCTCCGCCGGTGTGCGTCCAAGCGCGGCCATTTTGGTCTCGTTCGAAAGCTTGCTTCTTTATCTACATTTTTGGCGCCATTAAAAATGGCGTCCGCCCGGGGAAAGCACAGAATACCGCGTTTCCCCGGAGAAAGAAACCGAGCTACCGATTGGCTAAGAAGCACGGGCCGCAGCGAGCGCTGTCGCTATTGGCCGAAGCGCATGCCTCCTCTCCTGAAAAATGTCATTCTCCTCTCCTCCTCTCCTTCCTCGTGGCGCGGAAGGAGTCGGGAGCAGCCGATATCGTTGTTTGTCGTCTGCTAGCGGTTGCGTTTTGGCTTCAAGCACGTTATTTTTCGGCGTTCGCCTGCTTTGTTTAGCTCGACGTCTTTAGGAGACATCGGTAGTGATCGCGATGCCTAGCGTGGAGCTTTCAACGCAGCGTGCGTGCGGCAAGCGGAAGCGTCGGGCGTAGAACAAGAGGACTTCGCTCGCATCGCCAGCCGCGTTGCTTGCGGCGGACATGCGGCAAGTTCAGCTGCCAGCAGCTGCATCATCTTCCGAGGTGCCCGCCCCTGATGTGAGCAATGAAAAAGACGACGGCTTCGGCCCTGGTGCGTCACGACTCGACTCGCATTTCTACACGGCAAGCGAAAGTGCTCAACGTGCGTCGCGGGCTGACGAGATGAAGCAGGATTTGGCCAGCGAAGTCTGCCACACAACGGAAGTTTGACCTCCTCAATGTCACTGTCGAGGATAAAGAGACAGATTTCGGCACGCAGTTTGTGATCGTGGATTTGAACGTGTTGAACATGTTCTTCGCGACCACCAAATGTGAGCAGTGCGGAATGGCCGCGCCCTTTCACAAGCTGGTGCTTTGAAAACGTCCCCGCGTCCCCTAAAAAAGCCCTTCTGAGGGCTAACCAATTGTTGTATATGGGGCTGCTTTCCCTACCCCGTGTCTCTCCCTTAGTATGAAATTCAAACCAAAGGCATTCCACCCATCTAAAGCTTCAATGTTGTTAGTTATGCATACCCAAATTTCAAAGTCGATTTTCTCAGCTTTGGTTTTTTCAGCCTCTTCTCCGGCCAGGAAGGCTTTTTGATTCACTTGCGCTCAACCGATTTTCATAAACTTGGTACTATTTTCTTTGGAATGAACTAGACTGCAAGCTAAAGCTATTTTTATTATGATATTTTGTGGTATATAAAACTGGCATTTCATTATTAGACATTGTTATAGCCGCTATTGTATGTCTTCTATTCACTTTAATTTTTTTACATGATTATATGGTGCTAAAGAAATAAAAATAGCTTTAGCTTGTATGGCATTTCTTTAGGAAGCAATTGATACCTTTTTTCATTAAAATTTTAATAAGAAGGTTTTTTAAAACTTTTCCTAAAATTAGCTAATTAATATTTTATTTTGTTAATAACTTTTGACAAAGAAGAGATATCTGAAATCTGATTGCAGTTATGAAATCAGCACAATAAACTGCATGCCTGTGCAAAAAATCATTGAGATAGACCAATAAACAAAAAATATTTTTTGAGAACCCACTTCAACCAGTTTTTTTTTTTGGCTGCGGAGCAGATGTTTGTCAGTGTGTGCATTCCAGCTTAGGTCAGTAGATATTGTAACGCCCAGATATTTAAATTGAGAAACTTTAGTCAGAGGTCGGTTATCGAATTCGTATACAAATGGAAGAACGTTTTCTTTTTGTTCTTTATCACAGAAAAGACTGTCTTGTCACAATTAATTTTGATTTTCCATTGCTTACACCATTCTTGTACTTGCTGTAAAGAGTAGTTTAACTGTACCTGATCATGGTGACAAGAAACATTTGTATGCAACAAGCAGTCATCTGCGAACAACCGAACAGTAACATTAGGCCCTATCTTTTCCGTAATGTCATTTATATAACACAAAAATAATACGGGCCCCAATACAGACCTCTGAGGAATGCCGGAGGGCACTCTTACAATAGCTGGATTCTTTTGCTTTACTTCCACAAACTGTACTCGATTTGTGAAGTAGGCTTTGATCCACAAAACAATGCTTTCATTTACCCCCAGATTTTGTAATTTATGAACAAGTTCAAAATGAGACACCCGATCAAAGGCTTTCGATAGATCCAAACATATCGCATCAATTTGCCCTCTATTATTAACAGCTTTGGCAAAGTCGTGTACAGTTTCAGCAAGCTGCGTTAAGTCGACAGCGACTTTCGAAACCCATGTTGGTTAGAAAAAAATATGTTTGAATCTTCAAGAAACCTATACAGCTCCTTAGACACAATATGCTCAAGTATCTTACAACAAACACACGTCAGCGATATTGGCCTATAATTTTTAACTGAATGCTTATCTCCCGATTTGTGCACTGGTACGACTCTCGCTGTCAGCTAGTCCGAAGGTACTTGATGCTGCTCTAAACTTTTACTGAAAATAACGAATAGATACTTGGACACCGCGTAACGCTTTAAGAATGCGTTGGGAATTTCGTCTGGTCCCGGTGATTTTTTTGTGTCGATCTCTAGTAGTAAAGCAAAAATACCCTGCTCAGAAATAATCAGATCTGGCATAGCCGAGAGCCGCGTGCCTCTTATCTCGTCAACACTTTCGTGTGTGTTGTCACTATCTACAAAAACAGATTGAAAAGTCATTTGAGTTCGTTGCGTGGAAGATTGGACAGCGGGCAATTAGTCTTCAGCAAAGGGTGCCTGGTGTCTCGACTGTAGATGACAAACTTTGCCAGTGGCAGTATGGCGGTGTGACCGCTTGCCTGGTGTGCTAGCTGCGGGACAGTCTTGGAGCCTGGGCCAGTAGTACCATATTTACATGCATAATGAACGCACCCCCCACAATGGGTACCAATATTTGGACTTTTCTTTCTCGCGCCCAATCAACGCACCGCTAGTTTTCGGCTCTCCGAGTCTCGAATTGCGTCTGATTTAGCTAGCTACCAAGCCCATTTCCTTTGTCGCCAAGCAGTCGTACCAAGTCAAGTCAAGCCAGGCCACTCTCGAAATGGCTGCTAGTGCGTAGTTGCAGTAGTTCGGAAATTATCAGCCGTGAGACCGAGCAGAGCGCACACTTGACGAAGCTTGGGTCGAGGAATTGGCCAGTCCCGGACATTCTTCGCCTATCGGATGCATTGATGTCAACAAACACGCCGTCGTCTGTGGTCCGCTTTTGGTCAATGAAATCATGAAGGTGGTAAGGCCTAATTTCACATACTCCGGGTAAATGCGTCTGTTTAATCTGTAACAGAACGCAGCAGCGAGGTGCATGCTGCATCAGACGTTGAGAGTGTCTGGTAACAGCTGTCTCAGTGAGCGAAACTTGAACCGCTGCGAGCAGGCCTCGACGGTCAGTGGTGGGACTTCGTAAGAGTTTGTATACAGCGTAGTTGCGGTATTTACCTGAGTGCGCGCTGGATACTAGCAATATACATCACCGAAGAGCGGTCAAATTGCTTTCCGTGCTGAGTGCGCTTCCGTAAGGAGCTTTTCCTTCGGCAAAAGACACGCTGAAAGCTCTCTAAAAAGTTTTGCAAATTAAAAAGCATGGTTACTTTGGCACGCCCCCGACCAGCCGTGGGTGCGCCTCCATCAGTGGAGACGTGCCACAGTACTTTGCCCCGTCATATTGGCACCTAATATGACATTTGCACGGAGTGTGTAAATGCAAAAATTTTACCTCGCATAATAAACCCCTTCCCCGTTCCCAAATATGTCTAAATTTTTCAGGGAAAAAAGTATGCTCATTATGCGAGTAAATGAGGTACTTCTCGCAAATCCTGATGTGTGTCTTGCTGTATCCAAGGTGTCTAGCTGTAGGATTGTCATGACAGGCTAGGAAAGCATCTTCCACGAAGGCCACTGGGAATTGCCAGTAGCCACGCTGAGTTGCTGGTGCCGAAGTTCTCTTTGTTGAGTACACCCTGTACTAGCACAAAGGTTGGCAGAATTCTGGAGACGATATTGGGGGCTGCGCCTTCTCGGTTCTCAAGTGCTCTATGAGCCTGCAGAGTTGAGGTTGCTGCGCTGGAGTGCTGCCATGTCACTCATGTTTGCGGCACTGATGTAAACCTCATCCTTGTCATTGGCAGTGCTAGCGGGAGTTGACTCGACGGAAGCCCTCAAGAGACAGTCGGCGTCACTGTGCTTGCGTGCGGGACTTATGCTCAACGGTCATGTCGAATTCTTGCAATTGGAGCCTCCTGCGATCGAGGCGTCTTGACGGGTGTTTAATGTTGGCGAGTCAACAGCGCAAAGGGTGGTCTGTGACCACTTGAAACGGGCTCCCGTACAGATACAGGGACGGAACTTGGTTATCGCCAGACGACGGCAAGAGATTCCTTATTGGTCGTCGAGTAATTGCTCTCGACCGGCATAAGCTGTAAGGAGTGTGAG
>JAZHYW010047944.1:0-19288 GCA_037355805.1 Ixodes ricinus | reverse complement strand
CGTGGACGGAAGTGCCGCCATGGAAAGTCCTGCTACACCAGCGCCACTTACTTCTCTGTTTTCCGGCATTTCCAGTTCCAATAGATTTAAATTTGGGAGCTTTTTTTCATGTGGATTAACGGGATTGAGCGATAAGGCGATAATGCCTGGGTGCTGCGCCAAGGACTGCAGCAATAGGGCAGAGTTTGGGAAAGCACTGTTCAGCATTCCTCAACAGAATGCAGACCGAGAACGGTACAATAAGTGGCTACACGGTATCAATCGAACGAACTTCAAACCCAAAAGATCGCATTTCTGAAAGCATAAATAATTTTTTTTTCATGTAAACATGTCTAGTTAGCAAGCTGTAGCGCTACACTCTGTTGGGGGCGAATGTGAAACACCGATGAATACTCATCGCTGCAAATTAAGGCTGTATCCACGGTGGTTGTGCCCGGCAGTCTTCGGGTCGTTGAACGCAAACCACGAGCTTCCGATATCAGCACAAGCTCACCGCTGAACCGTTGTCGTTTCTCCCGAAACGGCGCCAACCCAGGTCCGCGTACGGGCCGTTTAGGGACAAACAAATAATTTGTCATGACTTTTTGTTTTATAAATTGAAAATTAGGTTTAGTAATGTTGGTTGCAGCCCCTGGCTTTACAATTTCTACTGACAAGACTGCGGAGGAGCATTCTCTGATCCATTGTTGTATATCAAAAGTACACAAATCTTTAAGGTCTGAACATAAGTTTCTATGCTCAGTATCTGATGGCAACTTCGCCTTTCACCCACATATAAAAGCACAAAGACTGAGGTGTCAGATTAAGCTGAAAACACTCATAGTATTTTGATATTGTCGCCTAACTGACTGATGGAACATTTCGAATATCCTCCTTGCCTAGTCTGTGTGCAGAATCAAATTAATGGTTGCTTGATAAACGGTGTTTCTTTTCTTAGGGCGTGGCGCTTTTTAGGACTTCGTAGGCTTCCTTTATACAAACTGATTCTGTCATGGAGAACAGAAAGCGGTTCCCAAAATAGGCCCTCTGTCAAGATGTACACATAGCATGCAATCTGACCTTTCAAATATAAAGCGAATGGTTTCTTTCACTATTAAAAACAGAAATTTACGGAGCTTCAGAGGCTTTATGAGACTCACATCAGTTTCTTCAAACGCGAAGTTGAAGACACTGGCTATGTTGGCTATGCTGCGATAGGGCAACCTTTCAGATCGGTGAGACCACAGCCTTCTTTATACTGACAAAGCCTGGCAGATCGCCACGAGACGCGGCCGCCGAAAGTGAAAAGGTAGAGCGGCAGACAACGGATGAGGGAGACTCGATAGCCTAGGAGAGCCAGGTGACGGGCGCCCCGCTGCGGCGAGGCGCCGAAACACACTTCTCCCGAGTGATGGAACGTCCGCTCGTGCTCCTCGCGTTCTTCGCGCTACCGCTTCTTTTCTCGAAGGGTCAAAGAACAGTCAAAGAAAAAAGACCTCGTGCTCAAATCAATCAAATTTGGCGGTTTTACGTGCCAAACCAACAACGTGCATCTGACACGCCCCAGCGAAGGGTTGAGGATTAATTTCGACCACCTGAGGATTTATTGACGTGCAACCGAAAGCTCGCTTACACGGCGCCATCTCTGCAATTAGCCTACATCAGATTGCGGGCACCACGGCCGGGATTCGAACCCGCCACCTGGGGATCCGTAGGCCAGCAGTTATATTCGGAGCAACCGAGGTGGCAGACCTCGTGCTTTATGAGTTTTGTAAACTCATAATTTTGCCAGTGACATCTCGAGATTTGATTTGTTAATATGACTACTTGATGTGATAACAAGAATTAAAGTGACACCGCCCGCCAACGTGCCGGCATTTTTAATAGAACACGAGAGCAAATACACTGACGTTTCCGTAGCTCAATTCACTAAGGAATTAACCAAGCTCAACACGTCTCTAAAGACAATCAGTTAATTTGACAGTTCTTGCTTCCCTGGCGATTTTTGTTACAACACTGAACGAACACTTGTGTTTTAATGGTGATATTTTTTTGAACGCGAGAATCCTGAGCTCGTAGCTTTATCTCTGGCAGCTGCTCCCGCTGATCGAGAGTTCGCGCAGCCGAGATGCATCCTCCAACAAATAGATCGTACTTGGAGCCTAGTAGCAGAATTGCTGTACAATACAAAAAGCTGGGAAGCAAAAAATAAAGCGAATCAAAGGACAAATGAACACAGATAAGTATAAACTATGTGAGTACGTTAAAAGAGCAGAGCTACATTTGGAGCGAAAATGAATAGACGAGGTGAGGTCACGATGGCGCATGCCATTTCTAGCGCTTGAGACATGGGAACCGGGACTGGTAGCCGGTGAGGCGTCTGGGCCGCTTCCCAGCAAGTCGCGGGCCGCATGCGGCCCGCGGGCCGCGTGTTTCAGACCCCTGATTTATAGTTGGAAATCATTGTTGTTCGTCCCCCTCTTCGTATTGCCTTCCTTAAAGGCCCGTTCACACAATAGCGTTTGACTCCAACCGACTGAGACAAGGCCGGTTTTAAGCATCTAAAGACGGCTTACGACAGGATGCGCAGCAATGCAGCCGGTCGTAAGCCGTCTGTAAAGGTCCGTTCAACTAGCGACCGAGTTCGACCGAGAAGTCAAATCGGTTTTAAGCTCTGCGATCTCTTAGGAACAGCTCGGCTGCAGCGGAGCTGGTCCTAAGAGATCGCAAGAGGCTTCACACCGGTTTGGTCCTCTCGGTCGAACTCGGTCACAAGAGTGTGAACGGCCCAACCGAGTAGTACTGGCTGAGACAAGACCGGTTTTTTAACCTCTTGCAACGGCTTAGGACCCGGCGCATCTGGTCCTACGCCGTCGCAAGAGACTTCAAAACCGGTCTTGCGTCACTCGGTCGTACCCGGTTGCAAGTGTGTCAACGGGCTTAATGGTCAGGGACGGCGCCAAAGGGAGGCGAGGGTTGGCAGGCGCCTCCTCTACAATATGTCCTGCCAACCCAAAGCCTTTACGTCCCCCCCCCCCCCTCGATTTTCGTACGCACACCCGCGCAAACTATATGGCCCGTCATTTTCCTAATTACCTCGTCCCATGAAAAAGGCATTGGCTTGAAGGACATCCAGCCTAAAGAGGCCACATGCCGGACGTTTTCACCTTCTTCGTGCCGTCCGCTTTATTTGCTTTCCGTACCCTGCGAAGAACGAAAGATATATGAATATCGGTATGGCTTGCCGAGGCTACAGAGCGTCGTCTATCACTCAATGCCGTCTGGCGCCGACCAGAGAACGCTTCCCGATAGTAGCGTCGCTCAAGTCATTACTCGGACTTGGAACCCCATCTGCAGTGCGCCGTTGCTTCGGACCTACCAAACAGAGGAACTCAAGGGCACTTCTCGTGTTTTGACCGAGGAAATCCCCCAAAGTCCTGAGACGCTCGAGGCGACTGGCGCATCCGCAAGAGGGCGGCTTCGACGCCTTGAGGTCATCGTGCATATTTCAAGTCTTGATATGGCTGTGCACGACGGGTCCTTGAAGCAGGTTTAATGACGGCAACTGTGTGTCTTTGTGCGTGCTCGGGAAAGGGTATAGGAAAGGGTACTCCTACAGCGCGGCACATAAGACGTCCTGAGCATCGGCTTCCTTCAAGCAGGGGAAGAAAAGTGACTCGGATAATTCAGTCGCCGTGAACCTCAGCCAGGCGTATTCAGCAAAGGTAAGAGAGAACCGTCACTACATGTCCGTGATCGCTAACGTGCTCAGGTTTTCCGCGGTGCAGGAGAACTGCCTAAAGAGCAGATGATGAGTGACTTATTGCTGACGTCACGCTTCTGATGCTTCACATTGCTTCCTATCATAGACAGACGAATTCGCCTTCACCAAACATTGGGTCACGACGACCGTGAACGTGCTTATTTAAGTGGCTCGGATGATTCCGAGCCCCAGAGCGCTACTGACAACTGACGTTTAATGCCACAGAAAGGCAAAGATAAAAAAGAAGCTAAGGTTGTTACCAAAAAAAACGTAGAAGAAACACCCCTCAACAGTACATGCCATACTTAAGGTAATCCCAAATACATGAATGGAAAAGAAACTACTAAGTGGTTTTGTGTTTGAGGAAACACACTTAAATCGTCTTCATTTGGCCTCCAAAATCTCAAATATCAACTTTTTTTAAATTGTTTTTTTTTTCTTTGGCACATGGAGGTTGCAGAAAATCATTTTGAAAGTACCACTGAAGGCCCTCCTTTCCGGAGCGTGACGTCACAAAAGGAGTTTTCGGACTCTGCACCCCTCGCGCATTTTCAGCGCCTATCAAAGCTATGCCCGCGCACTCTTGCTATTTTCAAAAAGGGCAGAGGGAGACGTCACAACTAGTGCTCCTAAATAAGCTGCGCTTCAGAGTAACGACACTTGGCCATCTTGTGGTTTAAGATCATGGTTGCCGGTTATCTAAAGCTTTGTCTGAAATCACAGGAAACGCTTTTCCGTTCTCCACAAATGTATAAACAGTTCCCTTTCAAAGCAAAGCAATATTACACGAGCTTCCTAACACCGAATCTAATGCCGAGGAAGTCGCAATTTTGTATCATGACGATCGGCAGTTGCGTCTGCTCTGCACAAGTACCAAAATGGCGGCGCCCACAACAATGTCGAGGAACGGAGCGCCGATACTCTGGGCGCAGCTCATCAGGGGGAAAGAGGGAAAGCGAACGCGGCTCACCGCGGTGGCGGCCATTAGAAAACCGTTTACGTTGCCAGCAGCGAAGAAGTTGCCGCCATGCTACGGCGGACTGAGTGTTACTATCTTTTAGTTTGGGAAAGAGAATGTATTGTTGTGTTACATATGTCCGCCTGCAAACAAACAACTAAGTTTAATTATATTAATTTTGTTTACTAGGTTCGAAACCTTAAAAACGGGCTTTCGACAACTTATTGCTTCCGTCATTTCGGAGAACACAAGGCAGTTATCTCGCTGATCTGGTTTCGGTTTCCGAGACCGTGAGCCCGGCACAAACCGTGAACGTTCCAGGGTAAACGTTCCAGAGCAGGGTAAGTACAACCACACGGCCCACCAGAGCAAACGCATAGCTATCGCAAATCTTGGCTTGTGATTGCGCCTTTGTAGATCATCTTAACCCCCCCCCCCCCCCACCCTTTTTTAATTTTTTGTAAAATATTAGTTTGGGTGTTGCAGCAGTGGCGTCACGAGATTCAGCGGCACCCGGGGCGGTAGCCTGCCGCGACACCCCCCCCCCCCGCTTTCGAGTAGCCCACCGCAACACCCCTCACCGCTCTCGCATAGCCCGCCGCGACCCCCCCCCCCCGCCGCCCGAGCGCTGCACCCCGGGGCGGACCGCCCCCCCCCCCCCCCGCCCCTCGCCCCCTTGTGACGCCACTGAGTTGCAGGCCACCCGGTATGGGCCTTCGGCCTATCTGCGGCACCCCCGTCTCTCCCGAGCCGAAATAAATGAAATACAGGAGACGCGCAAACGACGGGTATAACAAAATCGTCTGCGTATTCCGCACGCCTCGCAAAAGCACTTCCCCACTCACCTTGCGAAAAGCGCGAAACACGGAGTCCGCACCGTCCCGACTTCCCAGACTTTTACCTGCTTTAGAGCAGTTTGTACCTGCTAGTAGGTATGTGTACTGAAATTTGAAACTAGGGGCAATGCCAGAGAGAAGAGAGACGAAGTTGGGAAAGCTTGCTCGCTCTCCCCTATTTCTGAACTTTCAAGTGATTGTACCATATTAAATGCACCAACGCCTCCTCCAAAAACAAATAAAAAGCACTATGTTCACTACGTAAAAAATGGTCTCAGTTCATGCGTCTGTGGGCAGGTAGGAAATCTTGCCCAAATTTATTCACACCGCATGATGAGCGCAACAAACTCACACGAGATTTACAGGAAAATTTAAATATCGGTGATAACTTAAGTTTCCCTGAAATTATGTATAACCGGTCGTTTGCAGGACCGAATCATCTACTCGAGCGGTGCGCGTCGCTGTGCAAACACGTCGCTGCGGAAACGCAGTCCAACAACGCGAAGCATAAAAACGGCAGATTTAGGACAACAATCCGGAGTCCATTGTTCAATTAAAACGACGTAATTTTGTTGAAAACGCCCGCACCTTTTACTCACGGTATGCGTCGGGAATCTTCGACGTTTTGAAACGGAACGAAGGAAGATTTACTTTTAAAGACGCTCGCCCCAGCTGGACTGGATCAGCTGACGACGACGGAACTGAACCCGTTAAACTCAACGCCACAACAACCAATTTGCGCTCCGGGTTAATGTGGCTTTCTACCTCCAAGCACCGCACACACCACGAACGTTTCAGCTCTTTGTCGCATCGCCGTGTTGCACCAAACAGAACGAGATCGCCGCAGTCAACGCAGCGCTGTCCTGAACCTTGGCTTATGGTCGCGCACTCGTGGATCCGGCGACTCCCTTCGCTTCCAAAGCACACACGACGATTACGAATGACACTTTCCGTCTTCCGGGAACATCACAGGGGCACTTCTCCGGTCACATCCTCGCTACATGTGTTCGCAAACAGCGGAGCTTCTGGCTTCCCGGCGAAGCGAAACAACGTGCGTTGTTGCTGGCTTCCCGTCGAAGCAAAACAACGTGCGTTGTTGCCAGACTTGCTCCGACCATACAAAAACAACGAAAGCAAACCGGCTCTAGCTTCCAGCGTACATCGGCGTTGCCCCGTTGCCAGATTTTCTCCGTCAGCTTTAACTTAAAGATGACCTACAGATGCAGCAACACTGGTACCGAGTTTTCTCATGGCGGCCAGCATGGAGAGCCGTAAATTCTGAGGAGGTTGCATGGGAAGCGGCGCAGCTTCCCGTCCGCGTGCACTATATACCGCTCCTACGGAGCCAGGGGGTGTACAGGTGGGTGAGGAGGAGTGGCAAATCCCGTGCGCTGACATCCGGGGGCCCGAGTGAAAGATCGCGAAAGAGAACGACAGAACACGAGAGAAAGAAACCAATGTTACCAGCTGAAGGACGACAGTCGCAATGGTAATCGCGAAGACTGAAAACTCCCAGCAAAATAGACAGTGATAATTTAACGTTGGAAACTAAACTCTGAGCTATTCTAAGGTTTATAAAAATAAGTATACTCATTACGCTGCATTAACTTCCCTTCTGTCGAAATCTCGGAAGTCAGGTAGTTGCGCGGTTTCGTATTCCTGGGACGCCGGCCAGCGAAGCCGGTTATCTGGTTTAGTTTAGTGTTGACGAGAGGCCGTACGTCTGCGCGCTATGCAAAAAGAAAGCTTCGAAAGGAACGCGAATATCTTTCCACCGGTAAGTTCGTGGATTGTTGAAGTTCATGAAACTGCTCTGATGATATTGTCATATTGTTGCGGCCTCCGCCCGCCTCCGCCATATATTTTATCTGAGACGTCGAGGCACCCTAGCGCGCTCCATCTCTGGTTCTCCGGCGCGCGTTCGAGTAAAAAGCGGCGCGCCGGCCGGGCCCGAGGGTCAGGTTTCTTCCCTCCATGCGCAGTCTCCTTCAGACGGATAATAAAACCGCAGAACCGTTTTGTACAAACGCTGAGTCAGACGTTTTTTTCATTCGCGCCCTCAAAATCTCGGAACACAGCCAATCGAAGGCAGTTGGTAACCATGTGTGGGACCCCGAAGGTCTGCCTGCATGCTCCGCCGCTTGCGGCAGCCAGAATGCATGGGAAAATGGCGGACCTTTTCCTCTAGTTTTAGTATGTACGATCTCTATGGTAGCGACACGACGCAAAATTATCTAGATGCACGAGGTCAGAAGCGCCGATAGTGATTTCCATTTTGGGCCTGGGAGGTTGCCATGGCAACCGTGCTGCTAGCGACGCCTGACAGATACTTTTTTCTAGTTGATATCTCCATTCGTTAATGGAAAAGTGGTAAAAGACGCTTGACATGGCGGTACGGCACGGACCTCTGGAGGAACGGTGCCTGCTTCTTCTGTGAAGTGAGACGATTTGCAGCCCGGGACTGTCGGGAGACGAGAGCTGCTAAGTACCGTAGGTGCACGGACAAGGCGAGTGGTTTTCCGCGCTGCCGGGGGGCGGCCGCTTCGTGGGACCTATACGTACCGTCCTTGTACATTTCGGACATCGCTCCTATGGAACAAAATCCGATAACGCCGTGCCACGACAGGACGATTGCCTCGGGACATGACTGCTGCTCGACCGCCCCATAGTATAAGAGAATGTCTGCTTAGCATCATACTACTTCAAGAGCCAATCATTCATTCAAGATGAGGTTATCTCACCGACTGGCAAGGAGCGACGTCGACAAAACGGTCTCACCCTCGTTTGCGCGATGAACAGTCGACGGGGTTAAACCAAGAAGGACAGCATGGTGGTCTCCAGAAGATTGTTAACGCCATCAAAAGAGACGGACGCCGGATATGTGCTCTTGCCGACAGGCCAAGTGGTCGTCCGGAAGTTTACCGGCATGCAAAAAGTCAATATTTTTATCTGCTGTATAGCACACATATCTGTGTTAAAGAGGCCCTGAAATTATTTTTTAACTTCTTCCTTAGCTGTAATCCTTAACTCAAAAGCGAACTGTGATATCACGCGGTCGCGACATAGGGCACCAGTGCGATGACCCCAAGCTTCCACCGTGCTTTTTAAGCACCGTGCTTTTTAAGCACACCATAGAACTTGGCATTCACAAGTGATAATAAGTTCCGTCAGTGCACTCACTGGCCACGAACGCGAATTCAAATATTCGTCGACGAATTGATTGTTGACGAGCGCGTACGTCCGAGTGACGCAGTTCTCGTGTCCAATGCGGGAGCTGGTGTCGGCTAACGTCATTTTGGCGTTTGTAGGCACTGCAAAGGCGATATTTAGAACCATACACACATGATGATAACATCATAGCACACTGACGTTAATGAGCACAAAACGGGCCCAGCTACGGAAAATAAATTTTACACACGTAAAAAATAACTATTTCTGTAACTTGTTAATTACAAAGACGAACGCACCTCTGAGCATCTAAGTTTATTAGTATGTGTCGATGCATTGTTATATAGCAAGTCATTTTTTATACGTCATTTGAGCAAACGCCAACTTGTCAGTTAAAAAAACGATTAAAAAAACGCTGCGATCAAATGCAAGCCATTGCAACGAAAGCGCGTTATATCAGTCTTCAGAACTGACAATTCGTAAAATCGTCGATTAGTATACAGGGTGTCACAAAAGAAAATTTACAGGGGTTTTATTTCCGCAAAAATAAACTAGGCATCGCCAAACGCTCATTCTCCGCCCAAAGGTAGCGCTAGAGGTCACAACCAGATGCCAAAGTTTCAGCCGGATCCGATAACTTAATCAAAAGTTATAAGTGATTTTCTGAAAATTTCAATGGGAAAATGGCAGCCGACGGAGTTTTTGAATAGATGGGGCTCTATGGCACCAGAAACCGAAAACGGGCAAAAATGAGCTCCATTTTCCCATTGAAATTTTCAGAAAATCACTTGTAACTTTTGATTAAGTTATCGGATCGGGCTGAAACTTTGGCATCAGGTTGTGACTCTTGAGCTACCTTCGGGCGGAGAATGAGCGTTCGGCGATGCCGAGTTTATTTTTGCGGTAAAAACAACCTGTAAAGTTTCTTTTGTGACACCCTGTACAAAAGGTTAAAGATCGCAGGCGCTTCCTTGCTAAAAGTTGCTGTGATTATTCGGTGACCCAGGGCTGAAACAACTTCCCCTAGGCCCTAAACGCGAGGTATACCTTTCGTTTCAATTCTCAGAAATTCAAACTTTCAAAGGAAGCTAGAAAAATAAGAAACTTTTATCCTAAAAGCTATATCGTAAAATCGTTGATAAGTACAAATTGTAAAGATCGCAGGTGTTTCCTCGCTAAAAGTTTCTGTGATTATGCGATTACCTGAGGCTGAACCAACTTCCCCAAGGCCCAACATGCGACGCATAGATTTCGCGTCGATTCTCAGACACTCCAACGTTGACACAAAGCCAAGAGTATGCGAAAATTGCATGATAAAAGTCTTATCGATCCTCGAACACACCCAGGAATCCGAGCACCGCAACGGCGATATGACTGATGCTGTCGCACAGGTGCTAATATCCAGAGCGATCTTGCACAGAAAAGGTATAAGGTCTAATTCTTTCAGATCTTCACGTTATAGCTGCGTCAGAGAGCACGAGGAAGTTCGAAATCGGCGGCAAGTAGCGGCACATTACGACTATACCGCGCACCGACCAAACTCTTATCCACCAGCTCTGGGCGCTGCCATCTTACCGGTGACATCACGGCTCTTGCGAGGTCACGTGACGAGTAGTCGCTCGGTTGCTATGGAAACCGAGCCAGCTCAGCTGGTTGCTATGGTGCCGCTTGTGACCAATCGCGGTGAGAGGCGGCACTAGAGTTCCTCAATGCCCTTCTGTTTAGGGTGATGCCATCGTTTGTAGTACCTGATGCCGACAGCACGCGCTCACAGGGAAAATACAAAGAAATCGCAGGAAACAAAATGTCGCTGTAGCACAGTCAACACCACGAGCGCGTGCAGAAACACGCTCTTTCACGTGCTTGAGAACAGAAAATAAAAATAAGCGTTCGAAACAAAATGGCCAGATGTCATCACCCCAAGCAAAGCGCACATGAAGGCACCCTAGGCGGCACAGGGAAAAGCGTGGCGCTACTCTGGCAGGTATATGCTGCCACATAGAGTGGCTCTAGTACAACTGGTGCCAGTGCGGGGGAATATACCTACAAACTTGCGATTGCATGCGCGGCCCTCGAGCGACATGCGCTTGACGGCTGATGTAGGCGCTTTATTGACCATATCGTACAGGGCAAGCAGAGATAGGGAGTATTCACTGGCGGCCATAGCTGTGTGCGCGCATGCTGAGCGCGTGCTGATGGCGAGCCTCACAGTTCTTTTGCAACGAGCATTCCACACCATCAAGAGTGCCGGTCTTAGCAGCTTATTGATGTGAGCCCTGTTCTGACATGCGCTCTAAACAGCCCCCACAAATATGGCGTCCAATGAATACTCCCTATAGGGGAGTGCGTCGAGTAGCTCTTGGCTTGGACGCTGGTACATTGGGCGAGAAGGGAAGGGGTGAAACGCTTAACAGGTTGTGGGGAAGGGGAGACTTTAAATAAATTAGCAGTAGACGTCGATGCCCGCCTCGAAGATGAACTTAAGCAGCGAGTTTAGTGTCGTTTTCCTTGATTTGGCACAGGGACCTGGTGGGTGAGTCCACCCCTCCAGTGCGATGATTTCCGTCAGTTTGTGTTTTCTTGTGCATGCCTCTAGTCTGGGACAGTCCCAGATGAGGTGTGTTTCGTCGGCCCAGGAAATTGCATCGGCCTTGGTTTGAAGAGAATGGTGATCGCGACCATGAGGCTATTTGCGCTGGCGTACATGTTGTATGTGTTTGTATTCTCGTTAGAATAATTCCTTCTCTTCGGCCGAAACCTCGAGGAATCGTTCCCGGTGCGTCTAGGAGGCGCTCTCTAAATTTCTCCTACACTCGAGCTTGACAAGTTGCCGCTCTTGGTTCAGAGCAGACTTGGAAAGTAATCCGTTACTTTTTCAAGTAATTTTGTAATTGCCGCGTTACTTTTTTGCTGCAGTAATTTGTAATGTAATTTTGTTACAAAATATTGGTAACGGATTACTTTAATTACTCGTTACTTTTTTTAAGTATGAACATAATAAAGAAACTGGAGCAATATGAGCAGGCAATTCAGAGGCATAGAGAGAGCAAGTTCAACAAATTTAAATAGAAACCATCGTGAAAAGAAGAATAACTGAAAAAAAAACAACATTTTTCGTCTGACCGGTCACTAGAACCACTAGAAAGACGTGAAAATACTATGTGAAAAACAAAGACCAAGAAGACAATGCCGAGTAGACTTAGCTTCTTCCATCGCCTCCGTCGTATTTTCTTCTGAGAAACCTCTTCGTGTTTAATTGTTTTTGACTTTTACACCACTTGAAAGGCCCGTTTCCAATGGGAGCTTTCGTAGATCGGTTCCTTACCTCCGAATCTCCTAGCGGAGGTAGATGCTGCTACTGAGCATGCGCACCGCTAGCTTTGTCTGCACAATTCCAGGGATCATTTCCGGTCGCTGTAAGCTAGCGGGATGGCGGTTGTGGTTGCAGCTTTCGCTGCCTTGTCAGCTTACAGGTGAACCTTGCACCTACAATCTTTCTCTTAAGTACAATATTTTATTTTTACAAGGACTACCATAATGCGGGTGTATGAGAAATCGAAAGTAGTGTTGCAGAACATTTTTGAAAACATCAAAATTGTTTCTATTGTTTTTCTTGATAAGCGTACGGGAAAAGTAACGTGAAAGTAATTTGTAACGTAACGAGTAAAGTAATCCGTTACTTTTCAGCGAAAGTAATTTGTAACGGTAATCCATTACATTTGAGGCTCGGTAATTTGTAATTGTAATCCATTACATTTTTGAAGTAACGGGCACAAGTCTGGTTCAGAGCCATAGGTAAAAACAAACAAAAAAAAACAGTTCAACGCTCCACACCGATATCGCTCCCTGGGTTTGCATACGCCCTTATCGGAACTGTAATCATTGCGCGTGCTTCTTCTCAAAGTTATCGTCACGAGCCGCCGCCGAGGAGCACGATGGTGTTGTCTTACTTGCCGCCCCAAATCGGTTGTTTATCGCCACTATCTCCAGCCATCGTGCCGCCAACGTCTGGGTTGCATACGTCGTATACTACGTCGCGACGCTCGCGTCAATGCCACATTCGCGCGTTGAACTCATCGTGACGTATCCTATCAATGTCACAAGGACCGTCTACCGTTCCCGCAAACGTCATCACTAGTGGCCCCCACGCAGCGCCGCTTAACTTGCATCAGCATCGCCTCCACCGCGACATTTAATCTTTCCGGCATGCTATTTATTATCTATAGATTGAGAATAGCTCGCGACTCCCAGCAAAGCGGAAGGCACCTAGCGGGAAAACACTGAACTGGCCGGAACAGGTCCTTTCGCGATTGCTGCTTGTGTCATGTGGCTTCCGTGATAGCGTGTTGTCTTTTGTTGGCGCGATGGCCACCGAAGAGAGGCAGAGTTGCGTCGGTTGTGTCTCTGCGGGTACGAAAACGACATCAAGGACTGGGCCGCGGGGAATACCGTGACTAATCTTGGCCTAGCGGATTAAGGGCGCCATGCATCGCTCCTCATGTTGTGTGGGGCGAACAGCTGTTCCGGTGACTGTCGTTACTGTTGTATCATGTTGGCTCGGTCGCTTTGAGGGCAACCTACGTGACCGCAACCCCTAAAGGTCTTCCTGGAAAGTACTCTACCTGCCCGGTTATAGGTGCAGAGAGGTGAAGGGAAAAAAGAACGAAGTGTCTAGCGTTACGTCCGACGTAACCCGAGTTACGTCAAATCTCCTCCTTTTCTATGGTTCCACGGGGGAGAGAGAGGAGGGCGGGGGGGGAGGGTTAGGTATACGCGTTTCAGTGCTCCGTCGGACGTAACGCTAGCCACCCAGCGAAAAAAGAATAGAAGAAAAAAGGAAAAACAAATTTCTTAATTAATAATTTAAGGTTAGGTGGCGCAAGCTACCGCGCGATATGAAGGGAACAGCCAAAATTTATCCATCCATCCATACATACATACATTGCCGCGTTTATCAACGCTCACGAGCGCGAGCAGTTTGAACCTTGCAGGTATACTTCGTCTCACCCTAGCATGGACTAACCGCGAAGGCTGTGCTGGCGCGGGCGGCCTCAGCCTTGACTGCCTTGACTAGAGCACTTGTTCTGCACGAGCGCTCGTGCTGTGCCGCCGCCAGCTTCATTCAATGCGACTGGCTCGCCTACAACGCACGCGCGGCCAACAATAGTCCATACTAAGGTGAGACGAAGTATAGTCATCCCACGCCTTTGGAAGCTTACATACGCCAACATACCCGCTGCAGGTATAGACGATTGCCAAGCTGTGCGACTGACCACCAGCCATGTTCCACCTCGAGCAGGCACACCCGTGCGACCAGGAGCATGCCAAAGTTATACGTTCGCGCGCACGTTGCTCGTGGTTGCACGCATGGGGCACAAGCTGGGCTGGACAAGGCGTGGCGCCATGCTGCAATAGACCATTTGCTGTATTACCCAGGCATCACGGACGATATGCTGGGATTGGTGCCACGCGCCGCGACGCGCACCACTTGTTCAAAAATTCTGAGTAAATAACCAAAATAAAGCGTTGACGAACAGCGCGTGCAAGATGCCATTTGTTTTAGGTATTTGCTTTAGAAAAGTTACTACTGCTGACGCCAGCACGTGCGGCGCGTGGAACACCAATCCCTGCATTCTCCTTGACGCTTGGGTAATACTGCAATAGGTCTATTATCTATAGGAGAGTGGATAAAGTTCGAAGCTATACTTCGTTTCAGCTTAAGTCCAGACGCAGCCGATGCTACAAGCGCGAGCATGTGGCCCTGAACAGTGCTTGCACTGCACGAGCGCGCGTGCTTGGCAGGGACGCTGAAAACCCGGAGCTCGCGTTTGTAGCATCGGCTGCGTCTGGACCCAAGCTGAAACGAAGTATAATCAGTTTTGAGGCAATGCTCGCGCGCGTAGACCCGAGCGATGTGCATTATTGAGCTGGCGCATGGCCCTCGACAACAGAAAGGTGTACTCATTCGCTGGCGACCACCTCAGCAATTAACTGTCCGGTCAAATTTTCTGTTCGAAAAAACAATTGAATATCATTGTTATTGCCTCGAAACCATCGTCCGTGCAATATTTGAATTTTATATGCTCTTCTGCGTGAGTAATTTAATATTACACTGCTCCAATCGCATCCTAGCGTAATAATGCTTTCGTTCGCAACTTTGAAGCTCTGGCGTCACATAACGCAAAGCGAGCATTTCCGTCTCGTCGTCTGCCTGCGATTGAACGCCGCGGTGTGCTTCATTTTTGTGTGCTCGACTTGTTTCGTGGATGGGTGAGATTTTTTCGCACGGTTAGGTTCCACAACTACCGGGCGGCACTTGCGATCCGCGAGACGTGCAGCGACGACCAAAAGAGGATCGTCGCCGTGCGATGGATCACTGGGTACCCGTCAAGATCGAGAACCCGCTTATGCAGCAATCATTTCACTGAAGAGAACTACGAGCTAAGCTCTAAGCGGACAGAAGGCTCGCAAGCTGAGGTGTGATGCTTTGCCAACGATATTCAACTACGTCCACCCACTCCTCGCGTCCAAATCAGATCAATCGGTTTGCCAAAACCGAAACCAACAGCATCTTGAAACGATGCCAAAGTTTGTATTTAGCATGCGTACAGCCCATAGGGTTAATAAAAATTCCGAAGACACCTAAGCACTTGTTATGAGTTGTGAATGCGAAAGCATGGATGTCGTTCTTCCGCTGCCTCAGTTCGTCTGCGGTGTACTGGCTTGGGCGGCCACGTTTCGCTACTGCCGAGGTTGCAGCCGCCGCCGACATAGATGCCTCAGGCGCCGCCATGTTCCTCAGCGTCGAGAGTATCAGAAGCAACCACAGCGTTTATGTGCACGTGCGTGCGTGTGTGTGTGGAAATTGTTTCCGGATTGCAATCGAAAGGGTGCTTCTGAACACCATTCGGGTGTATCGAAAGCGTCAGCGCACTAACCGCTCATTCACACTGGAAGCGGATCCGCGTTCGCAAAGCGGTTGCGAACGCGGTTGTATAAAGATTCAGTACAATTGCACGCGCACTTGATGTCATCGGGTGCGCGTGCAATGCGGAGGGCAAGTTCGTCTGCTTCTTGCGCAGGGGGTAGCGGTGACGTCAGAACGCCAAGCCCTGATTGGCTGATCGCGATCCCCTATCTGAGCGTCGTCTGCTCCTTTGCAACGTCGTCTGCGTCTCTCTTACCTTTCCTGCCACTTTCGAAAGTGCAGAGGCCAGATTCACGAAACGATCTTACGCCAAAAATATGCGTAAGACAAAACTTAAGAACAAATTCGTATTCACGAAACGAAATTTTCGTAAGTTTTGCGCAGGTCACGACGAAATCCTACGACAGCTCCGAAGCTGTCTTACGCACTTCTTACGATCAAATCAGCATGGCCGACAGCGTCGCGGTCGCGACGACCAACGGACGTTTATTTTTCTACGTGCGCTTCTCACGCGTCCCGACTTCAAGCAGCAAGAAAAAAGTAAAAAGTACTTGAACCAGACCATGACGAACAAGAACGCTGGATCCACAAACACCCGGAAAAAGCTCCAACGGCCACGATTCCACCGACACCGACCAAGCGAACTCGGCAGATAGGCATAGCAGCCACTCCGACTCGGCGACCGTCTGCCCACGACCGGCTGGCGTGCTGAATGGAATATGCCCGCGCGACCCTTGTGAACCCTTCCCGTATTATACTTTGATCGCTGACCTCAATTTTAGATTAAGAGGTCAATCTCTTCCTCTTGTCATCTCCTTGTTTTCCTAGGCAACGGTGACTCTCGCCGGTGAAAAAGCGGTGAATCTCCGACGGACGGAGGAAAGGTAAAGCAGCCATCGGTTTGACTAGCAGACGTAAAGCAGACGACGTTAACTGCGCCAACCCGCCGACGCCGTTAAAGAGTGAGGAGTCTTGCCGCACACGAAAGGAGGAAAAAGTATTTGGGGGGAACTTGCGGACACTAACCACCCTCACTCTCTGTTCTTAGCAAACAAATTTCGGCGCTTCGGGACACCTCGCCAGTGAGTCCTTTGACTTCTCTCCTTGATGCGCGTCTGCTAGTTATTCGACAAAAACAACGTACCGCTCGAGTTATTTTGTCTGCCTTCTCTGAAAGGCGAAGTCGAGCTCGGCTCGTAAAGACCTGCACTTCCGAAAGCCGCAGGAAATGTAAGACAGACGCAGACGACGTTGCGAGCAGACGACGTTGCAAAGGAGCAGACGACGCTCAGGTAGGGGGTCGCGATCAGCCAATCAGGGCTCGGCGTTCTGACGTCACCGCTACTTCCTTTCTCATGCGCAGAAGACGAAAATGAGCCCACTTGCGAGGCGTATTGCACTGGATCTTTATACAACCGCGTTCGCAACCGCTTTGCGAACGCGGATCCGCTTCCGGTGTGAATGAGCGGTAAAGGTCCAAAAACGCTCAAGACTGCATGTCAGTGATGAGATCAAGTCAACGCATGTTTTCTTTTTAATCACTGGAATAATGTACACTGCCTTTATCGCTTAGCTTTTAATTGTTTGTTTCCCTAATTGTACGTTTAAAACACAAAATAATTAAGACGTTTCATGTATGCCTCCTCTTGGCATTTTGAATATATTTTTTGCGCTGTGATTCGTTTGGCAGCTTTTTGTACTTAGTTTTATTATAAAAACACAAAGACGAGTGGCAAGAACTGCTTTCTTGAGACAACGGATTTCCTTCAATATCCGCATAACAACAAGGTAAATATTAAATTAATAATCAATTAAAAGGCCCAATTAATTTTGCCCGCAACGAGTTTGCAACGAGAGGTAACAGGCGCAAAGGACAGGCGTAAACTTGAACGACAAAAGGAAGAAACGAAATGACCGCGGGAACAAAGTGGAAGGCAGTTTATTCAGGAAGAGAGTTATGCTACCCTTTCATTGCCTTGTTTCTCGGTGTGGCTGTAAAAGAAATTTAGTAAAAGACAAAAAAAAGATGACCAGCCTATTGAAGTGAAAACGATACCAATTTATTGAAATTCAGATTACCCGTTTACAAAAAGGGGAACAACGCTCGTTTGTCAAAAGTGAAGAAGCGAGAATTGCCAATTCGTTAAAAGTTAGTAATATCAGTGCCACACACACACACACACACACACACACACACACACACACACACACACACACACACACACACACACACACACACACACACACACACACACACACACACACACACGTATGTTAAATTTAACTTCAACCAATTAATGCTTGCTTTATTTTAAACCGCGCGTAAGCCTTGCGCGCGCGCGCAGCACATGCACGCACGCAGGCACTAAAAGAAGAACGAGCGTTTTCTTCTTTTGTTTTCTTCTTTTTCTTTTGCCGACCTTCCCTCTTTGGCGCGGTCCAAGTGTCAACACTCCGCCTGATTCCGAAGCGGCACAAATGGACTGCGCCGAACCGAGGGGGTGAAAGGCAGGCCAGCCGGGAAAGAGACTCCTCCGTGCGGTTGAGTTCACAAATGGTTGCTAAATTTGCAGTAATTCGCGTTTAAAAATGCACATAGGGATAAATAATCAATATTCTGTAGCTGCAGTGATCTAAAACTATCAAATTAATTTGATATAAACCAAATAAATCTAATATAACATTTTTAAAAATTGTAATTTTTTTTTTGGTTACACCAGAGCGATTTAATTTGAAGTGTGTACGCTGCGTGACACCAGGGGCGGGATACAGAACTCCGTTTTGGGTTGGGGGGGGGGGCGGAACATTTTTAAGGATACTATTCTCCCATTCTTTCTTGCGCAAGCGGGAGCCCACTCATGTCAAATTACCCTCCGAGAAGGGGGGGAGGGGAGGGTCGACTTTGTATGGGGGGCGCAAGGGGGTCGACTTTGTATGGGGGGGGCGGCCCCGTCGCCCCCCTTGGATCCGCCACTGCGTGACACTGTCAACAAAAAGAACGATAGGCTTTTTCTTCTTTTTTCTTACATTCTAGTGGTTAACATCAAAACTAAGATGCGGTGGATGATTGCTCATTCGGGGCACAAGCTTGTAAGCCAAATGTTTGACGCTAGTCAACCCCTTTTCTAAGTAAAATGCGAAAAGTCGCTTGGCGACGGTTAACTGTGTTGCACAGTTTACCGTGTGCATGAGAGGCACCTAAAATCTTTGTAGCAATACTGCTATTAAATTAAACGACCACTATACATACAAATTTAATTCGAGGTGAGTTTTTCTCCGGGTCTCAAAGGCCGGGGAGCTTTTCTCCGGACCCGCACAAAAGTGGGCGAGCTTTCCTCGAGTGAGCTTTTTCTCCGGTGAGCATTTCTCCGGGATCCCCTTCAAACAGCTATCCAAAAACGTCACTTCTTTTTAAAGTAAACAAATAGATGGCGCGCTGACGCAATTGTCATATGTCTTTTGTTATAAAACGCCTCAATATCGTGTACGAGATACCGCTCAGCTGCGGGAAAGTTTATATAGGGCATACAGTGCAACAATGCGGGAAAAAAAAAAAGAAAGGGGGGGGGGGGTTCGCTGACCGCTCTAGGAGATGTGGCTGTAAATCTGGCTTGGAATCCACAAAGTAAAAAAAAGCAAATTATAAAATTGTAAAA